>CAUYSK010047977.1:0-60248 GCA_963575035.1 Avahi laniger
AAAGAAATTAATCGGACAACTAAAAATATATAGAAAAAATTAGCCGGGCATGGTGGCACATGCCTGTAGTCCCAGCTACTTGGGAGGCTGAGGCAGAAGGATCGCTTGAGCCCAGGAGTTTGAGGTTGCTGTGAGCTAGGCTGACGCCATGGCACTCTAGCCCGGGGGGCAACCTCGTGAGATTCTGTCTCAAAAAAAAAAAAAAAAAAAGAAATGGTGATGGCTTAGACCAGGGTGATAGCAGTAACAGTGGTATTCATATAAATGGTTGGACTGACATATTTTGAAGGTAGAGCCAACAGGATTTGTTAATATAAGGTGTGAGAAAAAGAAAGAAGTCAAGGAAGATCCCAAAATTTTTGGCCTAAACAACTGGAAAGATGGAATTGTCATTTATTAAGATGGAGAAGACTGAAGGAGTTTCAATTGGAGTGGTTAAGTTTAAGAAGTTAATTAACATACAAGTGGAGATACAGTGTAGACTATAAGAAATGGAGTTCAGGGGACACATCTGGGCTAGAGATATACATTTGGAAAACATCATCATATGGATGGTGTATAAAATCATGAGACAACAAGATTATCTTTAGAGTGAGTAAAGATGAAGAGAAGAGGTTCAAAGGCTGAACCCTAGAGCATTCTGATATTTAGAGATTTAGGAGCTGAGGAAGAACCAGGAAAAAAAGATAAGGAACTTCTTATCAGTAAGTCAGTGGAAAATAGGAGTTTTCTTGGGTTTTTGGTGTTGTTTTTTAACTGTGGTTCAAGGTGGGGAGATTAGCGATGTCAAATGATGCTGATGTGATGTCAATAGGCTGATGACAGAGTTGCTCATTGGATTTCACAAAGTGGAGTTTGTTGGATTAGAGCATTTTTGGTGCAGTGGTGGGAGCCAACATCTGATTGGAGTGGGTTCAAGGAGAATAGAAGACAGGAAGAAACAGCCAGTATGGTCATTTCCTTAAGGGGGCTCTGCTGTAAGAGGGCATAGAGAAATAGGCAGTAGATCAAGGGAGCGTTGGGTTCAAGAGGTTTGGGGATTTTTTAGGTTTGGGACATGATGGTATGTTTTGCTGATGGGATGATGCAGGAGAGGGAAAGAATGATGACGCTGGAGCGATGTCCTTCAGGAGCCAATGTTCAAGTGGAGCTTTGCAACAGAGAGATGGCAAAGACTGTGGGCGCAGATGTCTGGTAGTGGGAGCGGGAAGAAAGTCTGATTGCTTCTATTTCTCTGCGAAGGTCATCAGCTGGCGGTGAGGAAGCAGGAAGGAGGTGGAGGTTTGAGGGGACAAAAGAAGGCATAGAAGAGTCATCCTAGAGAACGGAAGGGTAATTGGACTGGAGATGTGCTGTGTGATTGCCTAGCAGTGCTGAGGGCCCACTTGATGCCAGAACTCATTAAAATAGAGCAGTGGTTCTCAACTGGGCGCAATTTTGCCTCCAGGGGACTTTTAGCTGTCTGAAGCCATCTTTGGTTGTCAGAACTTGGGAGACAGTATCTAGTGGGTAGTGGCTAGGGATGCTACTAAATACCTTAGCGTTCACAGGACAGCCTCCCACAACAAAGAATTATCTTGCCCAAAATGTCGGTAGTGCTAAGGTTTAGAAATGCTGATAGTAGAGAAAAACCAGTCAGCATTGCGGTGTATTTTTCTTTAGCCGGCTGTGCGGGTACATGCACAGGCTCAGAGTGGCTGGAGAGATGGATTTAACCAGGGTTAGAGGTTTGTCAGGAGAGTACGATGAAGTAAAGGGAAGCGGGATGCACAGAGAATTAAGGATGTATGCAAGGGGCCGATTACCGTGATGGGCCATGAGATTTAGTCTGGCGAGGAGGGGAGTCAGGCCATGAGGAGTGTGAGGGGTAGCGGAAAGCTGGTGGGATCAGTGGATTGTAGGTCCTCACAGGACTGAAGGGTTCCTGGAGTGAGGGTAGTACAGGGAGCGAGTGGGTGCACCGGGAAGTGGTGGTCGGGGAGTGTGGTGCTTGAATTTTAGGCTGTAATGGGGTTGCAGGTGTCAGCAATGACAAGGGCCAGGTGTGACCACGGAAGTAATTAGTCAAGGTAGGACACAGGACATGTGATGATTGAAGGAAAGGAGGTCAAGAAACAAGCCAAGGGGTTGGAAGAATATCACTGAAATCACCAACAATTAGGACAAGAATAGTGTAAAGCGAAAGTAAGCCAAGAAATACAATCTTTGCATTTTTCTGCATTTATTTGCATTTTTAAAAATTGTCTCTAGCAGCAATTAGAAAATGGGCTGTCTCTCTACATTTCCCCAGTGTGAGGATGGGCATGAAGAGACAGCAGACCAGTGCCAGAAAAGTTTTGTCTTTCCTTTTTCTGGCTTTCTTGGGGTGAACCACTTGGTTTGTATATCAGACCTGGAAGCTTTAAAGGCCTGATCTTGTGTTTCTTCAATTAATGGTTCAAGCTGCAAATCCTTACTAGTTCCAAACCTTGCTATCCATAAAGACATTACACTGGTTACTTTCCGACTTGTGTTTTTTGACTCTCAAGTCAGTAGAGGAAATTACCAATGAAGAAATAATCATCTTTTAAACATTAGTGTCACCTAAGAGACTCATCCACTTTCCATCTGGGCATATAAGCTGATAAGACAACAACCTGTTGAGGTTCTAAATCATTTCTAAAGAATATACTTGTAACCTTTCACTACCACTGTGGGTTTTTTGTTTTTTAAAATATCTGTAGGAATGCAGGTAGGGAAGGGGCTGGAAGGGAGGGAGAGTGGTACTCAGATTATAGTGTGTTTTCTAAAATGGAGTCATCGTCTTTCAGGTGGCTGTGGGGGTACGAACATGAATCCGATTTGTGTGTAGGCCAAGTGCAACAGCAGGTTCACTCCCATCTCAAGTGCTGAAGGATGATTGTGTTTGAATTTTTAAAAAAAAGCATAGCATTGTGAGCAAAGCTCTGAACTGAGGCAGATCTGTGGGGTCCGAGGGTTGGCTGCCCTTGCTAACCATATTTCCCTATTCCCACCTGATTTTCTCCATCTGAAAATAAAGAGGCTTACCTAGAGATAGCCAGAGAACAGCTTGGGCTGAGACAGTGGGAGATCCTGAACTCAATACAATGTGTTCTCAACCTTAAGTTCACATCTGATTCTCCTGGGTCATTTGAAAAATAGGTTCCCAGACCCCATCCAGAATCTAGGGTGGAGCTTACGCATCTGGATGCTTCACAGGTGACTGATGTTCAGCCTGCACTGCGAGCTCCTGGTCTATGGTAGTGGTTGGCAAACCACACGTGGCCTGTGAGCCAATCTGGCCAGTTGTCTGTTTTTATAGAGTTTTATTGGAACACAGCCACACCTATTAATTTACTGTTGTCTGGCTGTTTTTGTGATACATCAGCAGAGTTTAGTAGTTGGAACAGAAACCTCTTGGCCAGCAAAGCCTAAAATATTTACTCTCTGGTCCTTTACAAAAATGTTTGCAATCTTCTATTTCAGGGATGCTTAACTTTTTTATAGTAATGATATTATGAGTATTAAAATATTATATCCCTTTTTTATAAAATAGAGTCTAGATATCCATGGTTGAAGAAACAGGTTTTACCTTATTTTTCAAATTTCAGAAAGAGTAGACCATAGAGCTGCAGTCCCCAGCCCCCATCAGGTCCCAAGGCCCATCATGGCCTGTTAGGACCAGGACCCCACAGCAGGAGGTGAGCAGCTAGCAAGGCAGCAAAGCTCCTCCCCGTCACTCGCGTCACCGCCTGAGATCAGCCTCCTGTCAGATCAGCATCAGCATTAGATTCTCACAGGAGCGCAAACCCTACTGTAAGCTGCGCATGCGAGGGATCTAGGTTGTGGCTCCTTGTGAGAATCTAATGCCTGATGATCTGAGGTGGAGCTGAGGCGGTGATGCTAGCGCTGGGGAGCAGCTGCAAGTGCAGATTATCATCAGCAGAGAGGTTTGACTACACAGAGACCATAAAAAATCAATTGCTTGCAGACTCATATCAAAACCCTATCAGTGAGTGGCAAGTGACAACTAAGCTGCATCTGGTGGCGGCTTTTAGTTTGAATCCAACACTTATTTAGTCCGTGCGTGGCCCTCCCATTATTTTATTCACCACTTCCATCTGCGCCTCTTTCCTGCACTGTACACTTGACTCAGTCACAGTTTTAGTAAGCCCACAAGCTAACTCTAGCAAAAATGAGTAAAAAACAAATATTGCTCGAGAGTTTCTTTGAAAAGGGGGAAAGATCCAATAATGAGACAGGAGAAGGCTCCAAAAATATGAAAGCTGCACTGAAAAGAAAATACCAAGAGTCTTACTTAAATTATGGGTTCATTGCAACAGGTGATTCACATTCTGTGAATAATATATATATACTATATATATATTTGTATAATATATTGCATAATATATAATATATTGCAACCAGCTATCCAAGGAAGCCATGAAACCTTCAAAACTGCTTTACCACATGGGGACCAAGCACCCCACCTTAAAAGACAAGCCTTTGGAGTTTTTCAAAACAAAAACACATGAACATGAAGGCCAGAAGCAATTATTGAAGGTGACCACTTCATCAAATGTGTCTGCACTGAGAGCACCATTCCTAGTGGCTAACGCATGGCTAAAGCTAAGAAGCCCTTTTCTGTTGCTGAAGAGCTGATCCTGCCTGCTAAGGGCACATGCTGTGGACTTTTAGGAGACGCTGCAGTTCCAAAGGTGGCACGTGTTCCTCTTTCGGCAGCACCATGACTAGACGAATTGCTGAAACAGCAGAGCATATTGAGGTACGACTGTTAGAGAGAATTAATGAGTCACCGTGATACACAATCCAGGTTGACGAGTCCATCAATGTTGACAACAAGGCAACAATGCTTGTTTTTGTGCAGTATATTTTTCAGGAGGATATACGTGAGGATATGTTATGTGCACTCTTGTTGCCAACCAACACCACAGCTGCAGAACTATTCAAGTCTTTAAATGATTACGTATCAGGAAAATTCATCATTCTGTGTCGGTGTATGCACGGACGGAGTGGCTGCCATGACTGGACGGCTTTCTGGTTTCACTACTCAGGTCAAAGAGGTGGCTTCTGAATGTGAGTCTGTGCCCCGTGTCATCCATAGAGAAATGCTGGCTAGATGAAAAATGTCACCTGAACTAAACAACATTTTGCAGGATGTGATTAACATTATCAGACACGTTAAAGTACATGCCCTTAACTCACGTCTGTTCACGCAGCTCTGTGAGGAAAGGGACGCAGAGCACACACGTCTTACACACAGAAGTGAGGCGGCTTTCTAAAGGTAGATGACTGGTCAGAGTTTTTGAGTTGATAAGAGCCACTCCAGAGATTTCTTTTAGAAAAATGGTCACCACCACCAGCACATGTCAGTGACACAGGATGGGTCACAAAACTTGCTTACCTGCGTGACACATTCAACCTGCTCAATGAACTCAATCCGTCACTTCTGGGGAGAATGACAGCTGTGTTCAAGTTGGCAGATAAAGTGGCTGCATTCAAAGCTAAGGTGGAATTATGGGGGTGACAAGTGAGCACTGGGATTTTTGACATGTTTCAAACATTAGCAGAGATTTAAAGAGACTGAGCCAGGGCCTTCTTTCTCCCAGCTGGTGCATGATCACCTGTCTCAGCTTTCAGAAGAGTTTGAGCATTACTTACTTTCCAAACACAAAAGATCCCAGGACTGGGAAAGAATGAGTCCATAACCCATTTGTGAGTAAGCCAGGTGAACCGACTTCATCTGTGCTGGAAGAGGATGAACTGCTTGAGATTTCAAATTACAGTGACCTTAAAAATATGTTTGAGACAACTTCAAATCTCCATATGTTCTGGATTAAAGTTAGGTGGAATATCCTGAGATTGCCACGGACGCACTGAAGAGCCTGCTTCCATTTCCAACATCCTGTCTTTGTGAAGCAGGATTTCTGCAGTGACAGCGACCAAACTGAGATTACGGAGTAGACTGGACATAAGCAACACAACTTCTGGTGTCACTGTCTCCCATCATTCCCAGATGGGACCGTCTAGTTGCAGGAAAACAAGCTCAGGGCTCCCACTGATTCTGCGTTATGGTGAGTTGTATAATTATTGCATTATATATTACAATGTAATAATAAAAGAAATAAAGTGCACAATAAATGTAACGTACTTGAATGATCCCAAAACCATCCTCTGCGCCACCACCAGTCCATGGAAAAATTGTCCTCCATGGTGCCAAAAAGGTTGGGGACCACTGCATAGAGGACTTGAAAATAGTGATACAACTATACTAGCAGGGACAAGGAAGATGCAGAGTATGAATGCAAATCTCCTTCTTGTAGCAGAAAGTCACTAGATACATCTTAACATCAACAAGTCAAGAAATAGCCTCATAATCACAGCGGTCACAGACATGGCGGTAGCCAGGATTGAAAAGGAATGGTGGGGACAGCCACTTCAGGAACAGGATGGGGGCAGAGGCCTGTCATTTTTCATTATGGGTTCATCTGTACTATTTGACTTTTTTTAAAACCATGATATATTTCTTTGATTTTAAAAAAAATCACAATCTTAAATAAAATGTTTTTTTCTAATTGCAGCATTTACCCTCCCATTCCAGGAGAGGAGAGCTCTCTGAGGTGGGGAGGAAAGAAATTCGAAGAGATCCCGATCGCACACATTAAAGCATCCTACAACAAGTGAGCAGGAAGCGCCCGGGCAGGTCTACTGTGGGTTTCTTTCTGTTGCACCAGGAGGTCCCCGTGAACACCCTTGGGGTAGAAGTCAGGGTGCCCAAGTGCTGCGTGGTGGTGCTGATTTGGAGGTTCCCCCAGGCTCACTCCTCATTTGGGGAAACTGCCTTCTGTCTTTAGGAAGTACATTCAAGTTTCGTGAAAATATAAAATAGGTTGGGCCTATCACACTTACACGATTTCTTTGCTTTCCTTGGGAGTAGTGTTTCCTGGTTTTGCTCAAGAGTTGGAGAGAATGTACTAGGGGCAGATGGTCCCAGCACGAAGGCATGTATTTAGTGTCGCTTCTTCTCAATAACTACCCTCGGGTCATAGAGCTCTCTTTAGTTTATGTGATTTGTCAGCTTTTACTTAGGTTTAGGGGAGGATTCTGACCTTTCCTGACACTTCCTATAGGAAGTGTTCAAAATATGTTTACACGTTCATCTGAGAAACTCAAAGTGGAAGCAACTGAATTTCTTTTTCTTTCTCTCCCAGGCTTCTCAGGGCTTAAGTTAGTGTTCTCTTATTTCCCTTACAATAGTCACGTGCCTCCCCTTCTTTTCTCAGCACACAGATCCAGGTAGTCTCTGCCGCTAGCCAGCCCCTTGCCCGTGCTTCCTGTGGCACGGAGGGATTCCGGAATGCCAAGAAGGGCACAGGCATCGCAGCACAGACAGCAGGCATAGCTGCAGCCACAGTAAGTGTTCCTTCCGGTTCCCTCTGTGGCATGTTCTGCCTCCGGCATGGCTGATCACTGAGTGGAGAATTCTCATTAAACTAGCCATTCAGAAGCAAGGGTGTATCAACCCTTGTTAGATGCCTCGACATTGGAGGTGGTTTGAAGAGGTCTATGTGAAAGGGTTTCCCTTTTTTCTTTCTCTCAGCTTCATTAGAGGTAAAACACTTGTTGGTTCATGCTAGAATCCTAGCAGGTAAGAGCCAGGGTACTAAAGGCTCGGGAACCAAAGCCCACCCCTGTGTAAAGGTGGGCCGGGGCTGGTGATAATAGGCTATTTGGAGAGAACGTGGTATGATGAGGATCTCATATGCTACCAGTTCCAGTATGAATTGTTGCAGACCTTTCTAGAAGCAAATTGACAGTGTGTTTTGGTATGCTTATTGGGCATCTGCTATGTGCCAGACATTTTATATTCATTGTCTTGAATCCTCAAAAGACCCTGAGTAATACCCATGTTTTCAAGAGCCAGTTGAGATTCCAAGTGTGTGACTTGCTCAGAGGCACGCAGCCAGTTCACTTCCCTGATCTGGACTCAGACTGGTCGGGGGCCAAAGCCTGCACACTTCCTCCTGGAGCACAGGCCTTACAGATGTTCATACTCTGCCAAAACAGCCATATTTCCTGAAGGAGAACTTTGACCTTCAAATAAAGGAAGACACCCAAAAATATTGACTGCTATATATTAATTATCATCAAAAACTAAAATGCTGTAAACAGCCAGCAATGGCTAGATCATGTACAATTAAAAGAAATATATCAGTGTTCACAGTGGGTTCTGCATGGTGGGTCATGAGTGACTTCTGTGTATTTTCCAATTTTTATAATGAGCTGCCTTTATAATCAACAAAGAAAATTTTAACTCTAACTAAATATTTTAAAGGACAACAAAATAAACGTTTAGGTTCAGCCTTGAAGTCTCGGATGGCCCTTCATAGTCTGAAATTGTACATTTGCCCACCTGAGAAAAATCCGAGCCATATTTAGAGATCTCCATTAGGTGGCGGTGCAGGCCTGGGCAAAGGGGATCACAGTCACTTTAATTCTACGGGTTCTGTGGTCTCTGCTAGGCCTGTCCTTTCCTTTCCTCCCTGCTTACTTCTGTGGGTGCCTTTTCTCTGGGGCTCCAGGTGGCAGCTAGAGGTTTGGGTACAGTAGTTCTCTGTCTCCGGGGCACTAACCACTTGCCGCTTCTCTCCAGAAAGCTACAGCGAAGGGTGTGACTTACGTCCGAGTTGTGGTCAAAGGCCTGGGGCCAGGGCGCTTGGTAAGTGACCATGATTCTCCACGGTGTATGTGCTTTCTTCTTTAGTTAAAGGAATCGGGGCTTGAGAGCCAAGTACAGAGAATGGAAAAGCAGTCTGCAGTGGATTTCCATGATGGCTTGAAGTTTCTTGTTGTTCCTATAATCTACTAAGCCCCTCAAAGCAAGCCTCGATCATTTAGTTTAATTTGTCAGACGCTTACTGAATGCCTGCGGTGTGCTAGGCACTGGGAATGGGAAGAGGGTACCTGGGGGACCATCACAAACGGATCCCTCAGGACAGACTGGTGAGTGTGGTGGTAAAGCATGTGCCCAGGGTGCTGGGAGCCCGTCGGGGGAGCCTGAACCCAGCAGGGATAATCTTTCCTGTCCATCGTTAGCTGGGATGATCTCTAGCTTCCCCAAAAAGGTGACATCTCTCTGACTTTGCAAGAATAATAAGGTATTGGTGGGGGCAAAAGGGGGTACAGGCAGGCAAAGGAAACTGCTTAAGGAAAGCTACAGAAATGGTACTTAAGGTGCGCCAGGGTCCACAAGGAGCCTTTGTTCTCAGATTGTAAAGCACAAGGTGCAAGTGGGAAGTGTGCTTTGAGAGGGGCGCGTTGTAAGAATTTGGTTGTGGGGTTTGGGTGGAGACCTTTGTAAGAGTAGGATGGGATTGGAATTGTAGGTATCAAGCCAGTAGGCCTCCTCTCTTCCCTTCCCCACCCCACCTGGCCCCTCTCCAAGCCCTGTCTGCAGTAGCTGGGCTGTCATTTCTGGAACCATGCCCTTCTGCCTTCTGCTTCTTCCAGTCTGCCATCAAGGGACTGACCATGGGGGGCCTGGAAGTGATCTCAATCACAGACAACACCCCCATCCCACACAATGGCTGCCGCCCCAGGAAGGCACGGAGGCTGTGATGAGAAGGTTGACCTCGAGTCTTAACCTCCAGCTGGACCTTGTAGAAAGCTCACCATCAGAGCGGTCTCCAGAACAGTGCTTGTTGGAGATCCTTCAGGCGTAAGAGAGCTTTGCCTCCTTACACAGTGGCCTTCGCTTGTGCCTCCAACTGGAGATGGGTGTGTCCCCGAAGTGCGCTTCGCCTTCTTAGACGTGAGGGGATCCACAGGGGCAGCCACGGCCCAGGCTCCAACCTCTGCTCTGAGAGAATAAAGGAATACCTGTACCATCTGTTGTAACTGTGAGTGTTTTGCTTCCAGCGTTACTAACAGCAATCCCCACTGCCTCCTGAAAAGGAGAGGTAAGACCCTAGGTGGAAGGGTCGAAATGTAAATGTCAGCTGCTATTTAAGTGATACCTGCTTTTAGGTTTTAAATATTAATGTTTCCTTGGTAGCCCCTTAACCAAGGTTTCCAGAGCACCTTTTCTTATTAACAACTTGTAATTTGGCCCCAAATTGAGAGCTTTTTGTTACCTACCTCTGGATTCTGATAGAAGATTTCACCATTAGTTGGCATGTTTAAAGTTAGCCCTAACAACACAAGAGGGTTTTCTGTGAGTGGACAATCAGAGATTCCCCACACTACAGTGACAGTCATCTTTTGTACATTCCGTGGGCTTGGCAGTCCCAGCACCAAAGAGGGAATGGCCCGAAGGGGGGATGATAGAGTTGTACAAAACAAGATTCTCTAGAAAATAGGGTGGATGGCGGGATGGGTTCGAGTACAGCCCCAATGAGGAAGTGCAGAAAAGCGAGTCGGTGTGGAACCTGGATAGTGCTCACAGGTGGGCACAGCTCAGGGCCCCGAGCCAGGACTGACTGCTCCTCATTTGGGGCTTTGAGGTCCCTGGATGCAGCCCAGGAGCCAAAGGTGAGGGCTCTAGAGACATGACAGGAGAGACCCCTCTTCCTCAGACAGAGAAGGCCCAGGGTGAGAGCCGTACCAGAGCCTGAGGAGAGGCCAGACACAAAAGCACACTTCTCCCTCCAGGGTGTGTCTGCAGGGAAAGGCACTGTGCAGCTGTGCTTCCCTGAACTGAGTGCGCCGAAATCCACAAATGCCCCCTAAATAGCCAAGAGGCTGTGTTAGGGCTAGAGAACGAAGAAAGATCATGAACCCAGACACGAGTTTAGAAGAAAAAATGCCTCCCTGCTTGCTCCTTTGCCCTTAGCAGGACTTAGGCTGGCTAAGTGACCAGTGACTGAAGCAGCCCAACTGGAGGCTTGGTGTTGGAAGCTGGTGTTGGAAGGGGTTACACTATGTCGCCATAAAACTACATATAAACCACAGTGCATAAAAACATGGCGCTCTTGAGAATTGCACTTTGCGATTTGATATGGTGTGGCCTTTATTCAGGTGGTCAGAGGGCTTGGAGCAATTGGACAGTTCATCAGTCCAAGCCTGAACAAGAAACAGTTCAGAAAGTTTAAGAGAAAAGCTGAATGAAGGTTCTTTACAGAAGAGTGGGCAGGGTTAAAGGAATAGACAAAGAGGGTGGAGCGCATAGCCCCTCCCACCAGAGAAGGGACAGTTCCCAGAACCTGGCAGGAGCTGCCAAAACCGTGGCCTGGCGCAGAGGGAAAGGGAAGGAATGCCCTGCCTATTCCCACCCTCTGGTCCCTTGCTGGGGTCACCCTTGGCTGAACCCAAGAGGAAGCAGGAAGGCGGGGGAGCTGGTGATGTGGTCCCTGGGGGCTCAGCCTCCCAGGCTAGGGAGTGGGTCTGCAGGGGCGCGTGGAGAACAGCCAGTGCAGGAGGCTTCTGTGATGCCTGAAAGTGAAATCCTCCAACACCGCAGTTTGAGGAAGTGTTATTTTGCTCACAAGAAAAGGAAGATCCTGCCAAGGAGAGCCTACAAACAGACAGGACACGGAAGACCCTAAAGGATCGAGAGTCTTGGGCCCAGAAATGGATGCCTGGCACAACTCCCCGGAGCCAGTTGGGGTGGGCCACCTTTGTCAGCGTATACTGGAAAACACAGGCTCCTTTCCTATAAGCTCTCCGTGCGTTATTTCCAGGCTCTGAGTGACCGATAAAACTGGTGCTTTCTTAAACTATGATATCTCTTAATCATTTGTCTTAGCTTCTCAAAGACTGACACCCCCTACCCCCTTGGGAGACGAAGGCATCTTCACCAAAGGCTGACCAATTAAGGTGGTTATTGTTTACCTAAAACTGGGGCCACCGCAAGCCCCTCTCAGCAGCAGGTCTCTCCTTCCTAAGGAAACAGGTGGGTGGAATGTGTGCTTGCACTTCCCCCAGGCAGAGAAAGGCAGAGCCTAGCATTTGGGTCTGCCTAGTATTTGCACGAGCAGGGTGTTGGCGTCAGCTTGTGTGACACGCTTCCTTGTTTGCTGGCAGCAGGGCCTCAGATTATTTCTATGGGTGCATCTGCAGTTTTGCTTCTAAAGCTGGTTGCACAGGACTGGCTACATAAGGGAAGCCCATCCTCTCCTACGCAAGCAAAAAGACAAATGCAGTTTCTTTCCTTTCAGCATAGACGCAGTGTTTTCACATCTTTCAGCCAAGGCCATCACCTAACACCAAGATGAACAGTCACTGCCGAAACAAGCCTGTTTAACAGTAGAGTCCCTGGATGCTAGCAAAATACCACTTAGTACTTTGGGAGAAACCATTTCTCAAGTGTATCTGCCTGCAACCTGGCTCTGACATGTCCATTAAAAAAAAAAAAAATGCATCTATACCTTCCCCCAGGCTCCTTTATTCTTTTTTACTATTCATTTTTTCCTATTCTGGAAAGACACATTGCTTTTTAAATCTGGGTACTGTCAGCCCAAAGTGATGGAATGGTCACTGCCAAAGCAGAAATTGTCCATTCAACCAAACTGAACCAACAAGAGTTAGTCCACAAACACGGAGGCTAGGCAGTGGGAACAGTGGTCTGGGGCTGTCACTACTCTCCTGGAGCTTATAGTCTAAGGAGGTGGGACAAGTATGTGGCTGAGACAGAACGAAGTTCCATGAAAGAGGCATAAATGTTATTTATGTTTGCGTGAAACAGTGATCCCCTCAGCTTAAGGGAGCGAAGGGAAGGCTTTGTGGAAGAGATGGCACGCAGGACAACCAAATGGGTGAATGGACGTCCTTAGGATGGGAAATTGGCACAGCAGCAGGCGCGACCCAAGGTTAACCGGGAGAAAGACGATCAGGCTTAGTTGGCGTGATGGGTCATGGAGTTCAGAACCAGATGGGGAGACGGATGGAAATAATAGCTTACCAAAGGATTAGGGGGAAAGGAAGGGTCAAAAAAACTTGCAGTCATGCCAAGGATGAAGAGCAGTTTCAACAGATATGATGGAGAAAGGGAGGTGGGTGTGCAGACGGCTGTGGTCGAGGAGGAAGTTCAGAGTTAGATTTTACAGATAGCTCATTTGCAGGAGATGAAGCTGGGTACACAGGTATCTAAATAGAGTCGAAATAAAAATCACTGAGGTTTAAGTCCAGTAATTACGAGATAAGGACAAAGAAACTTACCTGGATGCTGAAGCCCCAAAGTGGATATCAGGGAAAGGGACAGAGAAGAAGTCTACGAGATTCAAAGTCCCTAAACAGAAGTGGAGTGGCCCAGAGCACAGGAAGGACAGCTTAGGAAGAGGGAAGTGATGGACAGCAGGCACTTCCAAAGAGAAGTACTGCAGAGCAGAACGTGTCTGGGGTGCTGAGGAGTGGGGGCATGCCGACGCCCATCCCTGGCGGGGTGCGGCCTGGAGCGCAGGAGCCACCAGCCAGATTGGCATCTATTTAACATCCAATACCTGCTCCACTTACACTTTGCCTCACGAGGGAAGACGTGGCAAAAGGTCAAAAACCAGGACAAGATGTTCAATTTTACTAGTAATCAAGGAAATGGAAACTAAAATGGGTTACGGTCATTCCCCAAATGTAGAGATCCAGTCAAAGCCAGGACAGATGCACAGAGTGAGGAGCAGAAGACGCCCAGGCTTGTGCATGCCGTGGGGAGGCGCAGGCGGAGGGCTGGGAGGCTGGGGGTGGCGTCTTGGAAGCCAAAGGGGCCAGCACTTCAAGGAGGAAGGACAGTCAAAGTGTAGGATGCTGCCCAGAGATCAAGGAGGAGCTCTGCAAGATGAGGACGCCCTCGGGTCTGGCAACGCGGAGGTCATGATTCACCGTGGGGATTTAGGCGCAGGGACGGTGGGAGGAGGAGAGGAAACAGAGATTGGGCCAAGTGTGCTGAGTTTCCAGTAAAGCCTGTCTCAGGGCCACGGGGGATAAATATATGAGGGGATTAGCACTTTCCCTGAGATATGCAGGGCGTGCAGAGAAGAGGGGCTTACAGCTGAGGAGAAGCGGACCTCAGCCAGGTGGACCTCAGCCAGGTGGCGGGAGGCCAGCCCTCAGAGGGAGACGGCGCTATGCAGTCCCAGGGACAGGCGGCCTCCTGCAAGTTGGGAATAGCAGCGTCTGGTGTGAGCCACGTGGGCACCGACAAGGAAACACAACGTCCTGGGAATCAGCACGCAGGGAACGTTCTTGTTCTTTCCAACATTCCACACAATTGTTCTGAAACAAGAGCGTGCTCTCCCTCAGCTCTTAATAGCTAGAGCCTCTTCAGAGGGAAATGTGGCGATGTCCGTCAACGCTCCACATTACACAGCCCTGCGATTTCTAGATTCCCTTCCAGGAAAGTATCACGGAGAGAGCCCAGTGGAAACGTTCTGCATCTGCGCTGCCAGCGTGGTAGCCACTCGCCCATGTGGCTCTTGAAATGCGGCTAGCCTGCCCCAGGAGCTGAATTTTAAATTTCACTTAATTTGAATTAATTTACATTTAAATAACCCCCCGGGGCTGGCGGCTACTGTATGGGACTGTGCAGCTATGGATGTTCTTTCCTGTGTGTCCCAAGTACATGAGTAGCGGACTGAGTAAAGAGATTGCGGTACAGAACACGCACATAATGGAAGGTTAGCCCTGAAACAAGCCAAGAAGTATCGCGAAGTGAAAAATCAAGGCGTGGGGCGGAACAACGTGCATAGTGTAGTCGCTAATTTTTGTGGAAAAGGAGAGAATATGTGTGCATGTATGTTTGTATATGCATTGGATATCTGGGAAGACATACCCCAGAATGGTAGCATGCTTAGCTCCACGGAGAGAAACTGAGCCTGGGTAACAAGCGGAAGGAAGACAACTTTTTCCTTTTTCACCTTTAGAAGTGGGTGCCATGTGCATGTTGTTACTTACTCAGATTAATTAGTGAACCACTCAAAATGAAGATACAAATAAAGAACTGTTTTTTTAAAAAAAAAAGTATAGAAGCTGTAGTCAGGCATTACATAAATTATCTGCTGAAATATGTGCATAACTTTTTAGTATATATTTTGACTCCCACAGAGCCTGTAATACCCTCCACCCCCATTTCTGGTCCAGAATTTGGGGGAAGACATCTGACTTGGCTCTGAAATTTATTCTAGTAATTAACCTGGCTTCTCCCCTTTGCCCGCCTGGGGTTGGAATCAAATTGTGCACGTGCTCTCGAATTAGCATAACAAGTCTTGCCAGAAAAGTCAGCCTCAGAGGCATTATTGCTCGGCTGGAGGGAGGCAAAGAGCAGGCTGGCTGTTTCCATAGTGCCAGGTGACAGCTTAACCACCTTGGATTTGCGTGATCCCCTTGAACTGAAAAGAAATGTCAACCAAGGGGCAGAGTAGTGTCACAGGGGGCCCTGGCAGGGAGGACACCTGTTTTCTAGACCCAGCTTGAGCACAAAGGCCCCCAGGCTACATTCCCCTTCCCCCATCAGACCTCAGACTCTCCCTCAAGACAATGAGCCGGACAGCAGCTCTGGCATCCAGAGAAAGCCTGGGTCCTGACTCACTAGAGCAAGCTGGGGAGAGCCTCAGGAGTGCTGCAGAAGCCAGAGTGGATGTCCCTAGAAATCCAATTAGTAGCTCTCCCTGGGCGCTGGGCCAGTGCCCACGCTGGCTGCCCACTCCTTCCAGTCTGCTGGGGTGAGAAGGGCCTGGGCTTCGGAGTCACACAGACCCAGGCCTGAATCTCAGTTCTGCTGTGTGACCTTGGGGGAATGACGGCATCTCTCTGAACCTCTGCTGCTCACACCTCCACTGGGCTGTTGAGGGATTCGCTAGGTTAACTGTGTACTCTGCTCGTACCCAGCGGGTGTCAGCCAGGATGGCCCTGCCTCCTTGCCCTCCCTTAGCCCTCACACTGCTAAGGTGGCAGCTTCTGACCTCACAGAGCCTGGGCTCGGTTCTGTGCAGGCCTGGCTGGGAACACAGTGGTGAATGCAAACAAGTGTCCATCGTGGTGCTGCTGGTATTATTATTATTCTCAAATATTTTCCTTTAATTTTAATCAGAAAATATCCTGTGGAAGCCAATCACCTGTGGTCCTACTCCCTTGAATCCACCAATTCTACACTAAGCCAGATTGTTAAAAATTTGCATCCAAAAATGAAATTACATTAAAAAGCCAAATGATTTGAGAGTCTATCCCTCAAGAGTCTTCCCACCCTACGCCTTTCCCTGAACATCTATCGCTACTCAGATGCAGGATGTCTGAGTCCTGGTAACTGCCCTGGGCAGCTTAGAGGCTAGCAGGGGAGACGAGTTCAGAAAAAATCAGTTGTAACGCCACAGTGTGCTACCACAGGACAGGGCACCTGTGGGTGTGAGTGTGGGTGTGGGTGTGTGTGAGGTGCTCGTGACGAGAAGACGGATCAAGGAACACTGCCTAGAGGAGGTGACGAGAGCTCAAAATCAGAGCGAGTTAGGAGGCAGCTGTAGGGAGTGTCCGGCAGAGAGGATGGCCTGAACAAAGGGGAGGGTGCAGAAGTGACCGTCTCTTTGGCGAAGTGCAGACAGTCTAGGCACAGTGTGAGGCGGGGAGGGTGTAGGAGCCTGAACAAAGGCCCCAAAGCTATCAGGTCCTGATCCCTGGAACTAAGAATGTTACTTTATATGATTTTGCGGGTGTGATTCGATTAGGAATAGTGAGATGAGATTATCCTGGATTATCTGGTGGGTCCGAAATGCAATCACATGTATCCCTATAAAGTGGAGGCAGACGGAGATTCGCCCGCACAGACAGGAGGGGAGAAGGCCATGTGACCACAGAGGCAGAGGCTGGAGCGGTTTCAGGCACAGGCCGAGGAACGATTCTTCCCTAGAGCCTCAGGAGGGAGCACAGCACTGCTGCCACCCTGATTCTGGCTCAGCGACACTGAGTTTGGACTGCTGGCCTCCAGAACTGTGAAAGAACAAATCCCTATTGTTTTGAGGCACCAGTGTGTGGTCATTTGTTCGGGCAGCCACGGGAATCCACTACAGAGGGGTAGCAGAGACCGCTGGAGAAGGCAGTGAGGGTAGAGAGAAGTGGGTGGTGGGTATTTAAGAGACAGACGGGCAAGGATCGGGTGGGTGAGAGAGCAAGGGGCAAACAGCCATCTGGTGGCCTGGGAACATCAGAAGGGCCCCACACCACTGGAGGGCCAGGAGGGCCCTCTGCCACCTGTGAGCAGGGGAGCCCTCGAAAGATTTTAATAGGATCAAAGCATGGTCGGAGGTACGTTGCAGGTCTGGGGCACGCGACGGAGGAATGAAGGCAGGAAGCACAGGGGCAGGGAGACCCGCAGGAGGCTGCGGCCAGTGGCCAGTGGGGACCCGGGTGAGGGATGAGTCTGGCGAAAGGCAGCAGCAAGCAGGACTGCCAACAGGGATGATTCCCGGGCACTGGGAGGCTGTCTTGGCCTATCCTGTGCTGCTATAATAGAGTACCACTGACTGGGTAATTTATAAAGAAAAGAAATGTATTTCTTACAGCTCTGGAAACTGGGAAGTCCAAGGCTGAGGGGCTGCATCTGGGGAGGGCCTTTGTGCCGTGTCATCCCATGGCGGAAGGGCAAGACAGGGCGAGAGAACAAGAGAGAGCAAGAGAGAGAAAGCCAGACTCGCTTTTGTAACAACCCACTCCCAAAGATAATGACGTGAATCCGTTCTTGAGGTCAGAGCCCTCACGACCTAATCACCTCCTAACCATCCCACCTCTTCATACAGCACAAGAGCAATTAAATTTTCACATGGGTTTCGAAGGGGACGTTCAAACCATAGCAGACAGAGGTGCCATTTCTGGGTGGAAGGGGATGAGAATCAGGGAAGCTGCCACAGGGAGCGCCTGGTGGCTCCTCCCAGACGCCCCGGCCCAGGTGGGCCTGCCTCTGAGGGTTGGGACTCCCTGCCTGGGCCTGTATCCCCGGCCCTCTCTAGAGGGCAGGTGAGCCTCGGCCATGGCCAGGACTCCTCTCCAGCCCCCTTGGCTTTGCCAGCTGAGCACAAACCCGCATGCAGGAGAGGACAATCAGGGGATCCCGACAGCCATGTGCCTGCGAGCAGGCAAAAGCACATTTTTTGTCCTGTTGGGATTGGGATAATTGGGGCATTAACGGAAATGCATTTCTCACCTATTTTCTGTCTGATTGAAAAGTACTTTGCAGTCATTTAGAGCCCTCACACCTCCTATAATCACAGCACACTTTGCTCAGACAGGCAGAAAACTGGGTCACCACGTGGACTCCAAAGCCTCCCAGGAGGCGAAGAGCAAAAAGTGCAGGCCTCGCCCCCACTTCCCTGCCACCCAAGGGCGTGAGCAGTCCATGCAGCCCAGCCCCCCGTGGGTCCATGGTCAGGAACAGGCTGAACTCAGAGCACTAACAGCACACAAGTCCCACTGCTGCCTCCTGCCTGCTGCAGTACATCTCCCTTTCCAGACCCCCGAAGCACCATCTCGGGAAGATTCCATGGCTTTCCGGTTACCTTTAATTGTAAGAATAAATCCCATTTGAGAGTTACAACTCTTTTTCAGGGATCTAAAAGTCGAGTCTGTAACAAAACTGCAATGTCATGGCTGACTCAGTGTCTCCCCTTCCCCCATCTGCTTCCCCAGCGCCATCGTCAGACTCCCCCAGGGCTGATGGCGGAAGATGGAGCTGGGGGCAAGTACAAAGACCGTCTTGCTCAGCAGGCTCTGTCGGCCAACACTGGCCATCACGCCTCCCTTACTGACAGGGTGGCCTTTTCATGGGCCCCATGGTGGGTCCCCACCCACCCATCCATGCAGAGCCCTCTGTCTTGGGCCTTCCAGTGGTGGGCATGGAGTTATCAGCTAGATCCCCTCAAGGAAGGGACTGTCACCCAACTACTGAGAGCACTGTCGGCACCAGGGACAGCTCCAGAGAACTGCTTTGCCAGGTCACACCCTTCTAATACCATGTCCACCAAAGAATGATGAATGCCCAACAGGGGCAGCTCTGACAGGCGCTTTCAGCCCCAGTAGGCCCCATGGGACCTGCACAGCCCATTTTCTTCCTCTGCCCTATCCCGCCTCCTCCCCTTCCCTCCATAGGTGTGATCGTGAACCGTTGCTTAATCTTGAACACAGAACCATCTCAGGGTCTGCTCCCTGGACAGCCCAAACACGAGCCCTTCACTGACAACTGGTACACACTGTGGCTGCCCTCTCCTCACCTGTCCCAGCGCCTGCCCCTGTGGCCCACACCATGCAGCCCCCTGCTGTGGGCATCCCTGAACCCCATTAGGTGAGTGGGGTGCCAGCAATGCTGGTTCAGGGCCTGCTCCCTCCCCAGTGCCCACCGAGCCACAGGAACCTCAGGAATCCCTTACCGTCTCCTTACCCCACCAGTTGCCACTAGCATGGCCCACCTGGCTGCTGCCCTCTCTCCAGGCCTTGCCATGCAGTCTGCTCTGCCAGCCTTCCACTTCCAGCCTCTCCTGGCAGGAAGCAGGCTCCATTCTCTCCCTTCATGGATGTGTCCCAGCCAAGCACTGTGAAGGACCATTAATGTTTTGCTCCCAAGAACTCTCCTGTAAAACCCCGCTTTGGAGGTGACGCAGAGCAGGCTGATGGGTTTTCTGCAGCTCAGCAAGCCTCCAGCCAGGGCATGAGACACCACTCTCCCCTTCTGATGGGCTCTGTAGACCACCTCCCCCCCTTCGCCTGACTTCAAAGCAGGGAAAAGCAGCTGTGGCCGGCCGCATATGAAGTCTCGCTAGTTGTGCTTGCACAAGAGTTGGAAGGAAGATGAGAGGCAGAGACCATCCCCGAGCCCCGTTCCCCACTGTCATCCACTTTGCTTGGGGAGATGGTGGGTTTTTCCACAGCAGCTTTGCAGGTGTTGAGAGGTGATTGCAGCAGCGGCCATGGCAGCCTCCCATCTTTGAGTCAAGGAGAAGCAGTGGTCTGAAGGTCACCCATCTCCACATTCCCTCCCGAAGCCCTGCCTTCCTGATGGGAAGGCAGCAGCAGCCTAGAGTGTCTGCAGGGATGTTCCGGGCCCTTCCAAGGATACTGTAAACACGTAACTTCCAGTAATAAATCCTTTTCTGCCTGAAATAGCCACGGTAGTTTCTGTTTCCTGCAACTGAGAGGCTGACTGGCACAGAACATCTCTTTGAATTTCTAATCTCTTATTTGTCCTGGATTGGGTGGCCACTGTTGGATGTGTTTTGCTGTCCTTTATTAAGTCCCACCTGGAGGTGACTAGCCGTTGTCTTTACCATCCCTTATCCTCCACTGCACACGCCAATCCCCAGGAACCCTTGTTAAAATGCAGGTTCTGTTTCAGTAGGTGTTGGCTGGGGCCTGAGAGTTTGCATTTCTAGCAAATTCCAGGTGAGGCCTTTGCAGTCATCCTACCCCAGATCTGCTGAAAAGTATAAACCCCTTCTCAGCCTCCAAGAGCTCAACAGTGAGCTGGCTCCCAGCTGCAGACAGAGCCTGGTGGGCAGTAACATGGGTCTCCTGCCTTCTCCACACCTCATGAATGAAGAAGTCCAGCCTCCCAGGTACAGGGCAATAGTACTTCCTGGGGACACTTGTGATTCCTCAAAGGACGAGTACTTATTTTTTTTCCCCCCGAGATGAGGTCTTGTTATATTGCCCAGGCTGGATTCAAACTCCTCCCACCTACTACAGGCACACGCCACTGTGCCTGATGACCAGCGCATGGCAGTCATTGTGCTAGGGGCAGGGGGAAGGCAGGGACCAGGGAAGGAAGTATTCTGAGGGAAGCAGCTGCTGAGCTGGCTTTTGCGGCACTGGCTGGGCAGAAGGCATGGTGTGGACAACAGCGGGAAGGCAGAGAAGTGAGCTGGCTGTGCTCTGGAAACAGCCCTCCTGACCGACTGCAGGACCAGATGGGGTGAAGTCCGAGCAGAGCAGACTCCTTTGCACGGCCCATCCCAGCCTGGCCTCAGCCCAGTTTCCAGTCCTTCCCCTGGGCATGTCAGCGCTTGCTGAGGGCCTCATTGCACAGAAGAGCCTGAGCCAGCAGACGGGGTTGGCCCTCACCTCTCACTGTGTCAGTTACCTGGGGCTGCCCTGACCCACCCATGATGCGGAGGAGCAAACATACAGCTCTAGACTCGACCACGTTCCAAAAAATGCCATGGAAACACTGGAGAGCATTACAAAATGTGATTTTTAAGATGGTTTTCTAGAATATTTCTGGAGAAACTCTCAAAAACAATAAATGGAAAGACTCTGGATTACCAACAAGATGAATGACTAAAATGATGTATCAGGGTGGACTACAGAGTGTTATCTAGAACTCAAAACATTAGCCAGTGTCTGAGTCTGAAAGGACACCATAGCAATGTCTCCAAATTGTGAAAAAAGAGTTCAGAAGTCAAAATGGTGGGGATATATTTCTTTTTAAAAAATAGGCACTTAATATTTATTGAATGAATCAATTGCTTATGTAATGTACAAAAGAAAATATACGCCCAAAATGTCATTCTGAGACACACTGGAATGGTTCCAGAAGCAGTGTTCTGAAAAGGGGTCACTAAGAAATCCTGACATCCCATCCACCTCAGGTAGCTTACCCGTATATTCCTCTGGCCCCAAATTACTCAAATACTTTACTGTCCTATTATTGTGACCGTATTTTTGAGAGTCGCTTCAAGTCCTTTGTGAAATGAGGCAGGAAACAGGATGCAGACAGAACAAATGAAATCGGCAGACCCAAATCAAAGGGGATATAGAACACACAGGAGGGGAATTGAGAGGACAGAAGAGATACCACTCACTCCAGCTACATTGTCCTAGTTTTACATCTTCCTTTCTAATAGGGAGAGGACGAGGAGGCTCTCTGATAATTTGGAAACTCTTTCACCCTCCTAGCTTTTCGGATTAGGAGAATTTGCTAGGTGAATCGCCTGGCCATTGAGAGGTGGGCGATTCCATGACCTTAGCGACTGCTCTGTCACCCCCCGCTGCCATGGGGATGGAGATTAGCAAGCTAAGCACCCAGGACTCGGAGTTGCTAGAAGGGCCAGCCAGAAGGGCCCACTATACATGTCTACTCAATGGTCACTGAGGTTGCTGGGTACACCTAATCCCACTGCCACCATGCACTTGCCACAGGGGCACGTGGGCAGCTCTTCCCAGAAAACAGCAGCTGGTCAGGGCTGGGCTCCATGGCTGCCCATCTGCCATCTGTCCTCCCTGGCCAGAGATGCAAAGGTGTCTCTAAGACAGCCCTTATCCCTCAGAGCATCTCACCCAGTCCCTGCTGCCTTGGATCTGTGTGGCTCAGATGGGGATTTTCCATCCTTCCCACATGGCCGGCTGCCTGCGTGCAGTGTAAGTCTCAGATGTGCCGTCCACCCTCCTCTGCCTTATGTCCTTCCCCAGTGCCCCTTACCACATGTAAGGGTGAAGAGGACACTGAGCTGCAGACTCTGAAGTCCCTGTTTGAATTGTGGCTTCAGCTTTGTGACCTTTGGCAAGTTACTTAGTTTCTCTGTGCCTGAGTTCATCATCTTTAAGATGGAGACAGTAACAGTAGGCGCTGCAGAGAGCCGAGCAGACCAAATCAGTTAACATACACACAGGATTCCGCACAGCGTCTGGCTCAAGTGCCAAGAAATGCTGGCTGTTCTTTGCTGTCCTGCGCTCCTCTGGGGCTTGAAGCCCCAAGCAGCAGACATCCCCTCAATTCAGCCAGGGCCCCCAGCTCCATCTGTTTGCACTCTGATAAGGAGATCAAAGGAGCAGCTTTGCAACTCTCCTCAGAAAGTGTCCTTAAACCTACAAATGGACCTTAAGAATCTAGTGGAGGCTGGGTACGGTGGCTCACGCCTGTAATCCTAGCACTCTAGGTGGCCGAGGCGGGAGAATTGCTTGAGCTCAGGAAGAATTAGCCAGGAGTGGTGGTGCACACCTGTAGTCCCAACTACTCGGGAGGCTGAGGCAGGAGGATCCCTTAGCCCAGGAGTGAGGTTGCTGTGAGCTAGGCTGACGCCATGGCACTCGACTCAGGGCAATGGAGTGCAACTCTGTCTCAAAAAAAAAAAAAAGAATTCAGTGGAAAGACTATGAAAGGAAAGGCTGTGTGCTAATTTTGGCCCTTGCAGTGACTCCCTTGCTCTTGCTCTCTTTGCCAGTTTCCCACTCTACCAAGTGGGAATCGTTTTGCCTAACCCTCATCACTCCAGCAGTAGAATCTCAAAAACTTTTTATGCTGTGTCCAGATGTAAACTGGAAAGCTCAACTTTGATACTAAAATATCAGTGTCTGGGGCCGCTGCCCTAGAAAGGGAGCTCCCGACGCCAACTGTCTTGCACAGCTGGCTCGGGAAGCCAGCTGTTATCATCAACTGTAATGCCCTGGCAGGGGCGCCAGCCTTTGCTCCCAGTTAGAGCTCATAAGGTGTGGACTGGCACAAACCTAGAAACCGGTTCGAATGTTGGGGGAACCAAACAAATGACAGTGTCACTCAAAGGGTATGAAAAGTAGAACTTTTAGTGGGGGTGAGCCCACTCAAGTCACTGTAAGGGTGAATGGAGGCCTTGGACTTGAAACTGTTGGGAGCCTCTGAATTAGGTGGCCTCTGATGCCCTCCCAACCCTGCCTCACTGTGAGGCTGAGGGTAAGATGGCCTTCAGCTCTACGCAGCACTGAGTGGGCCGAGCCCAGCCACTCCTTTGTATCTTCTGGGGAAGGTGTGGCAAGGACACAGCCTCCCACAGCCCTCCTCTGCACTCCCACCCCAAGCCAGCTTCCTGTTGTCTGTGGCTCACACAATATAGAATGCACACACCCAGAAGGTGTCTGCAGGCTGTGACAGGCCGTCCTTGCTTGCACAGTGGGGGAACTGAGAGGTGGTGGCTTTCTATTTTCACTTCATCAATAAGCAGCAGCTGGAAGGGAAGCCAGAACCAAGGTCATCATCTCCTATGGTCTCTCTAGAAACAGAAAAGGCTAGTTCTTTCTCACCATGGTAGAATGACTTGAACATGCCATGTTAACCCTTCAAACACCCACTCGCACCCCTGACCAAATGAGGGGATCTCCAGAAGGGGCTGCCCAGCCTGGCGCTTGACAAGTGTTTCTGCTTGGATAGAGCACAGGTCACGTGGCAGACATGGGCAGATGTGCAGTCCCTTATTTCATCCTCAGCAAAACCCTCAAGAGTCAGTATTGTGCCTATTTATAGCTGAGTAAACTGAGGTTGAGAGGGGAGACACAATAGAGTCAGATAGCTGAGAGAGCATGGAGTCACTCACCAGCTTCCCTCTCTTGGTGAGAGCCAGATGGATTCTGTCCCTCTTGTCCCCTCCTTTCTGCTTCATCTGGGTGTCTGGTCACCAAACCCTCTGCCTCAGCTTTGCATGGGGTCCTTGCCTCCTTCACTATCTAGCCTGACCATAAACGCAGCAAGTGCTCATGACAACAGATCAGGCATCAGAATCGAAAGGACTGGATTCAAATCCTGACTTTCCATCACAGTGTCTGTTATTTAGGGCAAGTCTCTGGGCCTCAGTGTTCTCATCTGAAAACAGGAATATTATTACCTCCCTCACAGAGCTGTCATTTAGGTCGGTGGAAATGTCTGACAATCCCCTAGGACAGGTGCCCAGAGGAGGCAGTGATGGAGGTGTGTGATGGTTTTCGACAGAAGCTTTGGAAGCAGAGACCACTCTGGCTTAGAGCCTGACTCTTCCACTCAGTGACTGAGGGCTGCAAAAATGTCTCCTAATTCATTGCTGTAAGGAAGGAAGGAGTTAATAAACGTAGAGTGTAAACACCATGCATGGCACACAGTAATTGCTCGATGAACTTAGGTATTGTTACTATTTTCTTCCAAACGAAACACTCTTGTGATACCAGCGGCGTGCTTTACCTCTGGCTCCTCAATCTTGACCTCCAGTCCAGAGCACTGGCTCTCCAGGCTCATTACCCACCTCTCCTGCTGACGTCCCCATGGGATGTCCATGAGCACTGCCAATCGACCGCATCCGGCACCTTCCCTTCCCAATCGGCCTCTTCCTGGCTCCCCAGTCTCAGTGGGCACCACCTTCCCTCACTTGCTAATTCATCCCTGACTGTCCTTCCCTCACTCCCGCAAGTACAAGTGCTTGCTCTTCTACGTCACATCCATCCATCCCTTCCTCTCCAGCCCACCAGAACTCCTGACCATCTCCCACAGGCCACACACACTGAAACTGGTCAACGCCCTGGGCTGGACAGCACACGGAGAGCTCCACCAGAGAAGCAGCAGCTTGGAGAGACGCCGAGCACTCAGCCAGCCCGGACTCTGCCGATAGCTGTCACCGACAGGCACCCGCTCTGCCAGCACTGCCCCAAGCCCCCGCTGAGCTAGGTGGGCTGGGAGAAGCAGGAACAAAGCAGGCAGGGGAGGTGGTAAGAGCATGGGCTGGATGCAGAGGCCAGGGCCGAACTTGGGGCAGTCTCTGCACCTCCGAGAGCGTCTGCTCCCCCTCTGTCAGTCCCATTGCCTACCGGGTAGGAAGAAGTTCAGGAGTCCCCTGCACGTAGATGACTTTTTTCCTGCGTCACTGCAATGGCCTCTTTTCTGGACCTCCCTGCCTCCTGGATCAAATCCGTTTTGTAGCCCAAGTAATCAGAAACAAGTCTGACAAATGGCTTTGTGGATTAAACTCTGCAAGGGCTCTCTCAATACACACCCTCAGCAGGCCAGCAAGGCTCTTCATGGTCGGCTCCCACTGCCTCCCTGACCACCCCACAGGCACTTAGCTTTAGGCAGCTGAAGGTCTTGTTTGCTGGTTCCCAAGCGTGCCAGACTCTCTCATGCCTCCATGCGTCTGTTCCTTACCGCTTCTGGCTGGAACACCCTTCTCTCCCCATTCCTCCTCCTCTCCCCTTGGGTCATCAGGCTAACTCCTCTCATCCTTCCACATGCTCAGCTCAGGCGATTTCTTTGGCAGAAGCTCCAGTCACCCAAGGTCTGTGTGCTCCCCGATCCCCTGTGCATCCCTCTACCACTTGACCTCAGGGAATCCCCCAGCCATGTGCTTGTCTGTCTCCCATCTGGTCCATGGGCTCAGGGAGTACACAGACCACACCTTAGTGGTCTTTTTAGCCCAGTGCCTAGCTCAGGGTCAGATACTCAAAAGAAGCTCAATAAATGTTTGTGGAATGAGTGGATGAGTAAATACGAGGTAGCTGTAAAAGGGCACACACTCAAACAGGGCCGCTGAGTGAGAGGACATTGGGAGCTTGAGAGCACACAAGCCCAGTCTTCCCTCTTCATGGCCATAGGAAAATGCAGCATATTCTAGAAAACTTCAAAACTGCACAAACACCCTACATACCAAATAAACATGTCAGCGAGCAGCACCTCAACTCAAAGGCTCCAGTTTGCAGCCTCTGCAGAAGCAGCACTTGGGAGCAACCAGACTGAAGTCTGGTCCCTAAGAAGCCATCTCTCAAGACACCATGGGCAGTAGCTGCTGCAGACATCTGCCTACCCACTCCCTCTTTCCAAAGCCCCTGGAAACCAAGAGCAATGAGCAGACCACCGAGGCTCCCCTTGGTCCTCCTGCACAAGGTGGTGTGTGCCAGGGCCTCCAACCCCCCACCCCAGTCCATCCTGAAAGACAGGCTCTCCCAAAGGGGGTCCAAAATCTCTCAGCTGCACTTTAGAATACCAGTGGACCATTATTCCAGGCCACGTTGCTCAGTGTTACAGTTGGTGACATTCTTTCTGTCTACTCTAACCACAAACTTGAAGGAGAGGGGTGGTAGAGCACCTTAACCACCAATAGGCAGCTCAAGGGTCAAGAGATTTAGTACCATAGCTGGCAGGAATAACAAGTTCAGATCACTCACTTCCTCTGGAGAATTAGCCCCAGACCAAGGGCCACCCCCCTGGGCCCCTGCCCCCGGCTGTGACAGCAGGTGAACTGGCCACCCGCCTCATCTGGAGAGAAAGGGCCTTAGAGCAATCAGATGTGAATGTCTCATGTTGCTAGGGAGCAACAGGCAACAGCTGGCTGAGAAATAAGTCGTGTCCTTGGGAAAGCATGTTCCTGGCCACTAATTAAATGTTGCTGCAGCACATCTTCCTTCAGGGAGCTATAGAAATGTGATGAATTAATGCAGACTGGAGCAGCCAGTTCACAAGCCTGCTAAGCCTCCTCCTGTCTCTGGGTAAAGGAAAGGCTCAGGGGGCAGGAATAAATTGCTGAGCCCCAGGGAGGCTGGTAAAAGAAAGAATCCTGCCCTCAGACTACTCAGTTCAGCTAGTCCACAGAGAGCCTAATACTGCCCTGCTACAGGTGAATTCATTGGTTAAATACTTTTTAAAATATCTCATTAAATTTTACTTCTGAGTATATATCCAAAATAATTTAAGAGAGAATCTCCAAGAGATATTTGCACATCCCTTGTTCGTAGAAGTACTATTCACAATAGCCAAGAGGTGGAAGCAACCCCAGTGTCTATCACGGATGAATGGATAAACAAAACGTGGTATAGAAATACAATGGAATATTATCTAGCCTTAAAAAGGAAGGACATTCTGACACAGGCTACAACATGGATGAAACTTAAAGACATTATGCTGAGTGAAATAAGCCAGTAAGCCAGTTGCAAAAGGACAAATACTGTATAAAATTTCTCTTATATGAGGTACCTAGAGCAGTTAAATTCATAAGGACAGAATAGAATGGTGGTTGCCAGGGGCTGTAGGGAGAGTGAGGAGTCGTTGTTTAACGGGTATAAAGTTTCAGTTTTGCAAGATGAAAAAGTTCTAGAGATTGGCTGTACAACATAAATATACTTAACACTACTGAACTGTACACTATACTTAGAAATAGTTAAGATGGCAAATTTTATAGCTTTTTAAAATACAATTAAATTTTTTTAAACTCATTTAAAAAATTTTTAAGAAATACATGTCCACAGTAAAAAAAAAATACAAAGATAAAGCGAATAAGCTAAAACAAAAATGTCCACTTTCCAGAGGTAACCACTGTTAATACCTTCCATAGTCTTTCAAGTGTTCTGACTCTACAAGCATGTATTTATTTATATGCATGTGACTTCAAGTTTAATAGAGTTTTTTTCTTCATATAAAAAAATAGCATCACACCAAACATAGTTCTTCAATTAATATGCCTGAGGGCTTTCTACATCAATACATGCATGTGCCTTGTTGTGTCATCAAACTGCGTGTTATGAATGTTTCATAAATTTTTTGTCTGTTTTCTACTGATGCACATTTAATAGTTTTTACTTTTTCATAATTAAAAAGTTATAGCGAACATAAGTCTTGTTCGCCTACACAAATGTTTTTGCCTTGATACGTATCTAGAGTCAATTTACTGAGTTAAACTTGTGTGCATTTATTAAGATACTCCTTTTTAATCTTTCGAGACATCTGAATCAACTTACTCTCTCCCATCAACAGTCGGTGAGAGCATCCTGCATCCTTTTCAACAGTGGGTCATCATTTTTATCCTTTGCTAATCTGATGGATGAAAAATAAGCAGTTTCCATATGGTTGTTGACCATGTGTATTTATTTTTTCTGTGAACATGCTTTTGCCCATTTTTTTAGATTGTTCTTATTTTTATTATATATTTATAAAATGCTTCATACTAAGGAAATCAATCCCTTGGTAAAGGTGTTGTCATTTGTCATTTGACTTTGTTTTGATATTTTTTGGCACATGTAAGTTTTCATTAGTATGTATTCAATTTTATGGGTTTTTCTCCCCTTTCTTAGAAGGGGCTTTTCTCACTGCAAAATTATAAACAGAAATCTAGAACACAGCAGCACCTTGGCCATTATAGGTCCATTATTCCATCGTCTTTCTCTGACCTTGGCTCTTGCTGCTTGCCCCTCCCCAAGCCTTTCATTGTGAGACGGCTCTCCTGGGGTGCTGCACACGCTCCCTGCAGAAATGTCCCGAATCCTGCTCCAGTTTTTCCCATTCTGCCTTTTTAGGAAACTCAACATTTTTCTAACACAACATTTCTCAACCTTCTAAAACTCATCCCCACACAGTAAAATCTCACATCCCTCCACGATTTTGAGGGGATGTGTCCCAACTATGAATCACTGTGTCTTCTACACAACCTCATCAGGCAAGCTTTTTTTTCAAACTCTCTGAAATTTATAATATGAAAACTTATAGATTTTTCATTTTTCTGATAAAAATGTACTACCGTTTTTTCAAAGGAAATCCCTGTCAAGATTCTGCCATATCCACTAAATCAATCTTACCCCTAACCTACCTCAGAGTGGAGAATCACTTTTCAGATAAAGTTTATTTTAAAAAAAAATTTTAAATAGAATGACATTTTTAAAAAACAGGATAGAGTTGAAGGGAAAACAATCCAGAGGCAATTTATTTTGAGTAATACATCCCTCCTTAAGGACAGATTCTAAACCCCGTAATCCCTAACAAAAACTTTTAAAGACTAGAGCAAAAAGACCAAGTTTGAAATTACCTTTCATTCGCTTCTTTGTTCCTATTCAGAATATTCCTTTTCCTCAACTTTTCCTTTCTTTTAGTAGAAACGTAGGCCTCTTGTCACAACTATTGGGGGGGAGGACTAATGGAAATCATACACACACACACACACATATACGGGGGGGGGGCCTCCTCATTCTCTCAACAATTAACTAAAATTAAGAGACAGTCTCTTCTAATCCTGGAAAGCTAATGACTACATTTAGAAGAGAAACAGCAGCTGGAGATCAGAAGCTCTTGTCTCAGGAAGCAGACAGGGCCAGGCTAGGAAGAGCTGCTGGAGATGCAGGGGAGTGGGGCCTGGGAGCCCCACTTTTGCTCATTAGAGTTAATGGGTGCCACTGCCAGACAGCAACTGCAGACGGCTCTCTTGGAGTGCTGCAAATGCTCCCTGCAGGAGGTGGAACTTCAGCACCAGAGTTAATGAAACAGAACGTGGACAAGCAGTGGGCTTCCACAAAAAAGCAGCCCAACATTCAGCTCTTTCTTGCTAAATCCACACTCAACGACTGGTTACCTGGTCCATTGCTGATGGTGGGACAGGGGAGCCAGAGAGAGGGCAAGATGCCTCTTTCTTTCAAAGGGAGGGAGACAGGTATTCAGAGACGTTACCAGACTAGAAACTCTAAAGTTAGGGCTGTGATTTACATATTCTTATATTCCTAGGCCTTGAGACTTAGTAGGCCCTCAATAAATGTTTAATTTAATATATGAATGAACAAATAAGCCAACTAAAACACTAGGATTAAGGAAAAGAAAGAATGCATGTGGGATATATTATCAACCATAAAAGATACCTCTGTTGGGTCATCCCCTACAAGGAAGAGGGCAGATAAAAAGGCACAGAAATATCAGAATTTCCCATTAATGTTTTTGAGAATCAGTAAAATGCCAGTTTAGACCTAAATAAATTCAGAGATTTAAATGAATTCTAACATAGGCCGGATTAAAATTTATTCGCTATTAACTAGTAATGTCACTTTGAGCAATTTGCTTAATCTCTCTGAAGTTAGTTTCCTTATCTAAAAAATAGGAATATTGCATTTTTCAAATCTAAGATGCCGTATTGCAAAAGGCACTGTTATTTATGGGTCAGTTATATATTGATATACAATAAATTACCTGCCAAAACTCAGCAGCTCAAAATATTTATTATCTCACACAATTTCTAAGAGTCAAGAATCTGACAGTGGCTTAGCTGGGTGGTTCTGGCTCAGGGTTTCTCGGGAGGTTGCAGTCATCTGTAGGCTTGACTGAAGCTGGAGGATCAGATTCCAAGATGTCTCCCACAGGCATACTGGCAGGAAGCCTCAATTCCTTGGTAAGTAGGTCTCTCCAGGTTGCCTAAGTGTCCTTGGGACATAGCAGCTGATTTCCCCCTTTCAGTAATTCAAGTGGGGTGGAGTGAGTGCAGAAGCCTGGCCTTGAAATGTCTTTTATAACTGAGCCTTGAAAGTGACACATCATACTTCTGCTATATTTTATTGGTTACACACACCAACCCTGATACAATGTGGGAGGGGACTATACAAGAGCATTTTACAGGAGGTGGGTTCACTGTGGGCCATCTTGAAGCCTGGCCACAATGTGTCACTAAGAAAAATTAAACCATGACAATGCTTTCTTAGTTCTTAGAATTAATTTTTACTGTATTAGCCATACCTTTTGTTTTCTGATGCTTTGACATCTTGAGGCCATGCTGACCCTGGACTGCTCCTCCCAGGGCTTGCTAATTCCTAGAGATAGCAAACAACTTAGCTGGGAACAAATCTCTCATATACAAACCAACCAATCTAGAGCCCATACTCCCCAAGTACCTCTTTAATAGGGCCCTCACAGTCTGTCATGATCACCTCAGGGATAGATACAAGACAACTAGGGACAGCCCCTATACGCCAATGCCCACCAAAATTATTGAAATCAGCCAATCCCTAACCAGTTTACCGTGCCTCGCCCACTCCTTTCTGCAGGAACTACAATAAAACCTCATGCCCACGTTTTCCCCTGGCTCCCTCTGCCTCCTGACCCACTCACACACTTTCCCATTGCCCTGTGTGACATGTTATACCTCCTATTTCTAGGGACCCATGAATACAACACACTTCCTCCTTCATGATAGTCATTTCCTGTGTGTATCTTACCATAACCCGATTAAGACAAATCCTAGTAAACTTAAAACATACTTATTTAAAGAGTACTTTAGGTCTTTTTCAGATTTGGGGGCATGCTGAAGAATACCCAGTTTGATCACCATTTTCTATTTGACTTAAACTCTGGTTTCATTTTTTTCTATATTGAATCACATGTCCCTGGAAGTTAATCAGCGCCTGTTCAAAGTCAACAGGAAGTTTCCAACAAATTTATTCACACCTTAATGATTAGTCCTGTGCTTTGCATAAGTTGGTCACACTAGGTCTCTCACTGCATTAAAACTTATTCAATTTATTACAAGGGATGGGACAGTTTCTCCTTCATTCAGTTGCCTTGTTGGATGTTTGATAGGAATCCTCTTGCACAAATCTCAGCATGACAGTAAAATTTCATTTACTTGTAGGTATCTTTCATTCTTGCTTAGTTCCAAAAAGCACTTGCTGTTTTGCAAAAAAAAAAATATGGCCTCATGTCCATTCCTCTAATGGCAAGTCTGTGCTTCACTATTATCAAAATTAACCCCACTGCTCTGCTTCTGTGCCTTTCTGAATACAAAACAACCTTTCATTGTAACACCAAATCATAGTATCATCTTTTTGAAGACAACTTAAAAAGCACACTGACCACATGTAGTTATCAAGAATGCACATTACTCAACAGAAATGAAGACAGTAGGAAGAGCATGCCCAATTTGCACATGCACAGGTGATGACAGCAGTAATGTCACAACTGCTGCTTGGCTGACACTGATAAGACACGAATTCTAAAATATACTCCAATTTCAAAAAATGTATCTCAGAATCAATAAAACTGAGTAAATTCCTTCCCATATAAAGTGCTCAGCATAGCATCTGGCTACAAAGTGGGTTAGGGATGTCCTGTTCTTCTCAGACCCAGGTATGCTGGGGACAGGCTATGGCAGCAGAATGGTACCACCTCAGATGCCACGGTCTCCTGTGGGTGGCCAGGGGTTGGGCCTGGAGAAGGGGCAAGCTTATGTCACTTAGTCACCAGGGAATGAAGAGGTACAACCAGGGCTGGGAGCAGACTCTGACACACTAAAGAGGCAGGCGAGCCTCCCACACAGGCTAAGAGATCTATAGAGAAGGGATAAGGCCACTAGCATTTATTGAGTATGTACTATATTAAGAGCTTTAATTAATACTCATTTAGTGTTCACATCACCCCTGAAAAGTAGAATAGAATTATCCCCATTTTACAGAGGAGAAACTGAGATTCACTAAAATTCTTTTTATCAAGCCCAGAGTTAAATAGTTAGTAGGCAACAGAGCCAGGGTTTACACCAGGCCTCACATGCAAGCCTGAGCTCTTCCTGTAGTTCTATCAGGACACGAATCTGAGTCCTACTAAGCATCTCTCTGCCTCCTACATTGGTAATCAAATGTCTAATGGAGAGAGCCTTCAGAATTTTTTTTTAAAACAACAGAGGGTTATAGCTATAAAGGGTATATTCTGAACAGATTAATATTGTGAACAAAATTGGCCCCTGGAACATCAAAATCACTTAATATGCTCAATTGCTTTCAAAGCACACATTGCAGAGAACTGTTACACTGATTACCAATAATTATAATCTACTCATTAAGGAAAGTCCCCAAGGGCTTCTACAAAGGAACACTTCATGACTGAGTTTAAGTTACTCTGTGTACTTGAAAATAATGAAGCTATCGTTCTTTTAAAAATTATCTAATTTAGGCTTTTCACTCATTTATACTGTGCTCCTCCACAAGGGCTCCAAATAAAAGAGGTTTTGCTATATTTAACTGGAAACTTTCTCTCAGAGGTCCAGAGCAGCTTGCATGGATTGTTGATATGCCAGCTCCCTGCCAAGTAGGGATGAGAGAAGAGGTTCAGGGGAAGAATTTGTATCTGAAAGACATATGTCTGAAGTCTGTCTCTACTTTTCTTAAAATTTTGGTTCCAAAGAATTTATTTCTCCAAAGATTCTTGAGATCCACTGACCATTTGTGAAGAGAAGACACTGGAATTTACTGAGAGCTGCCTTAAATCCCTTAGGACCAAAACTAATATAAATAAACACAAAGGGATTGAGAACTTAATATGGGCCAAGTACTCAATGGGCAGAGTGCTTTACCTTCCATTTTAGTTAAATTCTTTCAGGTACAAGACACACTCAGGCCAGCTCAGGTATGGTCATGGGGGCTTAGGGAGAACCAGGAATCTTACAGGAATCCCAGCTTATTGGGCCTCATGAAAACTGAAACTGAATCTAAGGTGCCCAGTCAGCAGGAGTTTCACCTGCCTTTCTCCTTGGAGCTATTAATTTGCTTTCATGCAAATGTTTTCTCCCGCTCTGTAGGTTGTCTATTTGAAGTGAAATATCACAAGAATGGAAAAACAAGCACCACATGTACTCACCATCAAATTGGTACTAACTGAGCAACACTTAAGTGCACACATGGAAGTAATATTCATCAGGTGCTTGGCAGGTGGGAGGGGTTTGAAGGGGATGGGTAAATTCACAACTAATGGGTGCAGAGCACCCTCTCCGGGGGATGGGCACACTTGTAGCTCTGGCTTGGGCAGTGCAAAGGCATTATATATAACCAAAATGTTTGTATCCCCATAATATTCTGAAATTTAAAAATAAAAATAAAAAATTTAAAAATTTAACAAAATTTGCTTTCAATTGCAAAAAACAGACAACCCAATTCAAAGTGGGTTAAACGATAAGGAAATTTATCATCTCACAGAACTGGAAATCCAGACGTAGGGTGGGTTTGGGGGTTGTGTGCTCTACTCATCCAGCTGTATCATCTGAGCCAGGTTTTCCTCCGCTTCATTCTGCCATCCAGAGGTCAACTTCATCCTAAGGTGGATTCTTTTTGAGTATGGTCACAGGATGTTGGATAATAGAAATGTGGGCCACATGTTTCCTCACTGACATTCTCAAAAGAGAAATGTTCCCCAGAAATCTTTATGTCATTGCACCACTGACCTGAATTAAGGCACATGACATTCCTAAACTGACCCCTATGCAGACTGGTTTTGGATTCTGTTCTAGTCACTAGCAAAGAGTACGGGACTACCATGATTGGCTTAGATTGCTCAGGGCACATCCCTAGCGTGAAGCCAGATGTGTGGGGGTGGGGAGAATGGAGGAAGGATGGAAAAAAGAGAAATCAAGAATAATTCTTAAGTTTTTGGCTAAAATAAATGGATAGATATTGAACTACACGGAAAATCTTGAAGGAGAAATATGTTGGAGGTGGGGGTGAGAATCAGAGTGTTGTTTTGGACATGCTAGTTTTAAAATACCTATTAGACATCCAAATGAAGATGTCACATAAGTCATGAGATATATAAATATGGAGCTCAAGAAAGGGGTCAGACTGGAGCTGTAACTTTGAGAGGCATGAATATATAGCTAGAATTTAAAACTACGGGAATGGACAAAATCAACTAAAGAAAGACTATATAGAGAAAAAGAGGTGAGGCTCCAAGACTGTATGCCAGGGCACTCCGCCAGCTAGAGGTGGAGCAGAGGAAGAGAAGCCAGCAAAGGGGACCAAGAAGCAACAACCAGTAAGGCAGGAAGAAAACCAGAAGCACAGACTGTCTCAGAAACCAAGAGAACAAGTGTCTCTCGACAGAGAGATAAACCAACTATGTCCAACAACACTGGGTGGTAAAAGAGGGATGAACACTGTGTTGGCAACATGAAATCATTGGCTGACCTAAACAACTACAGTTTCAGAGGAGTGGTAGCGGGAGAAAAATGGGCTGCAGGAAAGTGAAACCATTTAATTTAGACAACTCTTTGGAGAAGTTTTTCTGTGAAGGGTAGCAGAGGAATGGGCAGTAACTAAAGGAGAATAAGGGGTCAAAGCAGGATTTTTAAAGACAGAATATCCTTGAGTACATCTATGTGTTGACGGGAATGGCCTATCAAGAGAAAGATAATGCAGGAGAGAGAAAATAGCTGTGGAAACAAGGACCAAGGTCTTTTGAGGAGTCAAAAGGAGATGGGATTCAGTGGACAGGTAGAGAGGCTGGTCTTTTAGAGAAGCAGGGATATTTCACTCACTAAAACAGGAAGGCAGGCAGAGAATGAGTACAGGTCCAAGTCACATGGTTGACACAGTAAAGGAAAAATAAGGGAATTCCCATCTGATTGTTTCCATTTCTACCATGAAGGAGGTGGCAAGATGACCAGCTGAGAAATTGGAGGAAGGGTTTTGAAGAGAGAGGTGAATGTGTAAAACAGCAATTTCAAGGAGTGGGAAAGTAAACAGATAAGGGAAGTATATGAGGATTCCTCAGCAGTCTTGGGTGCATATTTTAGGTTTGTTGTCATGAATTTAAGGACAGGGTTTTTTTGCAGTTATTTTCAGCTATTCAGGCACAGATGTGCACAGAGTTGAGGTTTTTCTAAGTTACCATGAAGGAGGCAGAGCAGCAAGGAGGTTAAGGGTAATTACAAGGGAGTGATTATAGTGTTAGACCATACAACCTGGGCTAAATAAGAAGGGAGGACCTGAGGGGAGGTGACAGCTAGTGAAGATGCTAGGGTCCCAGCGATGGCTAGCTGTCCACCAAAACCCATTATCGCTTCTTCTGAATACGAGAGTACCTGGCACACAGCTGGCCACACATACTACATTTCCCAGGCTCCCTTGCTTGTTGTGTGGCCATACAGCAAAGACCCCTTCAATGGAATGTGAGTGGAAGTGATGTGTGCCACTCACGGATAGGAGCCTTACTATCAGGTGGAGCCTCCTCCACACTTTCATCCTCTCCCCAGCTCAATGCAGGACAATGCCACAGGGAACAACAGGGAAACAAGAGGGAAGACACCTGGGTCCTTGAATGGCTGTGTATGGCAGCACCACTCTCTGACTTTGAACATCTGCCTTGTGCTGTGACCTGAGAGAGAGAAAAAAAACTTCCTCTCCTATTTGAGCCATTGTATTGTGGGGTATTTTGGTTATAGCAGTTTAACCTTACCCTAACTAATCCAGGCTGGGTCAGGGATTGGAGGCTTCAGTGAGGCTAAGATCCTCTGTAGTGGGGGTAGTAAAGTGAGTAAGGAGAAGGCTGCAAGGAAGTGGTCAGAGTAGGTATATGAAACGGAGACTTCAGAGGTGAACAGTTAGAGGTAAGGAAAAGATCTAGGATAGGACCAAGCGACTGTGTGACTAAGGTGGAGGGAAGTACAAATTAAGTCTTAGAAAAGCTAGCAGATGGGCCCATGACTACACAGTGAATGAATGTAAGGGCCGGGATTCACAATGACGCCCGAGTAACTTCATACTCCATGCTCTTTCCCCTCTGCCAAGTCCTCAGGGACAATCAAGCAACTTGGTTCAAAGAAAAACTGCAGGTAAAGTGTTTCTACAAGGAAAGGTTAGTTCAGCCCCACAGACATGTGACAAGATTTCTCCTGGGATAATGAATAGTACATTACAAAAACACAATTACAGATGGTCCTCACCTTAACAATGGTTCAACTTACAATTTTTTCACTTTATGATGGTGCAAAAGCGATACACATACAGTACACTTCTTATGATGGGGTTATATCTGGATAAACCCATCATCAGATATTCTCAACTTATGATGGGTTAATCCAGACATAACCCCATCAGCATCTGTATTGTTAATACATGATTAGAATCACCAAGTTTTGGGACCCTATATTCATCATGATCTACAAAGTAGGTCATCCATCCAGAGGCCCAGTGACAGTGTTCAAGCTATTCTCCTTTGGATGACCACCAGTGACTCCTTTGGCCCCCCTCTCTCTAGTCTCCACCCCCTCCAAGCCATCTTCCAGACAGCTGAAAGCTACCTTTGGGAATTTCATATTATGCCTCCACTATATAAAACCCTAGCACCGTGCACAAGAACTCTCTTCCTGATATCCCCTCAGTCTACTGCTTGGCCGCCTCCACCCCAGCTTATGCTATAGCCATATCAGCTTATTTACCATTCCACAACGTGCCAACCTTTTTCATGCTTCTGTGCCTTGCACGTCTGGGCCTCTCCCTGAAATGTCTTCAACCTGGGGCACACAACACACTCTGATTTATCTAATGCTAGTGTTCCTTCCTTCCCCAGTATACCATCCTTCTCCATCTCTTCTTCATCTCCTTCCACTGTCCCCAGACACTATTCGAGCTTTTACCATGTTGAATTATGACGATTTCTTTGTCTCTTTTTCTCCTCACTCTTAGCATCTTGACACAGTGTCTACCCTGACTCATAGTAGGTGCTCAAAGCCTTTGTTGAATGCCAAATGAGACTGAATTTAGCTGTTCAATTTTGAAAATGCTGAAATTAGCTGAACAGTTTTTGGTGGGGCTCAGCATCTCATAACACCTTTCTTATATTCCCTAAGGAAGTCAGCCTGGATGGTGGAGGGAATACAGAATCCAGCTGTCTGCATCCCTGGCTCCTTTCACAGCCAGCTCAGGAACATTTCAAAGCTACCTTCAAAGTCAGATACTACTAAACAAGCCTACTATATTTCTGGTGGATACATCATGCAGATGAAACATAAACAGTCTGGCAAGAGTTGAGAATGTGACAGAAGGATGCGGCCGGGGCTGGCAGGTGTTTGTGGGGTTGCTGTGATGGCTCGGCCGTCCAGGAACAGCCTAGTCTCTGTAGGGACACCTGCAGCTTGCCAGCTCCCACTACCCAAATTACAGTACGTGCTACACAGTGTTTGTCTCTGCTATGGCCAACAAGAGCTGCTCACTCCTCCACCTGCATGACACAGATGGTACAGATGGGAGCATGCTTCCACATAAGGATGTGCAATTACACCCAGTTCCCCTAGCTGTGACAATTACCAGGAGAAAACCCTAGGGAAGGAAACAATCCTGGCAGATAACTGTCTTCCCTGCCAGCACTCACCACTTAGTTCTCCCAGGAGCAGCTGCTGTATCCACGGCCTGTCGTCTCTTTCACTGTCCTTCCTGGAACCCAAAGACTTGCAAAGCATTGGGTGTGATACAAACACAAGGCAGTCATCAAACAGAATATATTTAAGTAAGAAAATATCAAGGCTTTATTTTTTTTCTTATAAAGATAGCCCTGCTTATTGGCTAAGTGGAAAGGATGCAAATAGTTCGCATGAGTAAACAAGATTTACCTGCTTCAGGCTGCAAATCATAATGCCAAGGAAGTGACATGAAGGGGCTAAAGATTTCATCTTCGCAGCAATAAAATGCAAAGTAAAGCAAAAATGAAATGGGCTTAATTAATGCTGGGCATTCCCACAGGGAAAAGGCAAAAGGACTTTGACTTGATCAGTAGTAATTTATATACAATAAAAAAATTCCATTAGGCTGAGCCAAGCTTGCTCCTTTCTCTGGCTCTCCCCCATCTGAGGTATACCAGGCTGGAACCAACAAAGCTGGCAGTCAGAAGCTTTTGCTTTAGAATCCACTGAGACAAGAAGGGGGCAAAGTCTTGGAAAACCAGATAACCTGGCTTTGTGAGGCACCTACGTGCAGCAGTGTCGCATATGGAAGTTGACAACATACTCAGCATTAGTCCTCTGCACGGAAATAGCAAAAGGCTCAAAAGGGTGAAAAGTGAAGGCAACAAGGCGTCGGACTGTGTGGTTGATGGGGCGGCCCAGTAAACCTGCCTGGATCTCAAACTTGAGCAGGCCAGAGTCCCGGGCATAGAACCTAAACAGAACAAGGAGAGAGAGAGAGAGAGAAAGAGAGGGAGAGAGGGAGAGAGAGAGAGTATTGATATTCACCACCAAATTGAAATCCAGACAACAGGGGAATGTTGCAACTCAGCATTTCACCTTACTAATGAAATCTCTTACATCAACCCCAGGTTATCCGAACTATTATATCAAATCACCTTGGTCTGATCAGCTTACTTTAGGGGCAGAGTGATAATGAATTTTTGTACTGAGTCACTGGTCATTTCTTTCCCAAGATGACCCTTAGTACAACCTTAATTACACTCCCCCCAACTTCCAGAAGTTCCTGCCTCAAGATTGCCTAGGCTAGGGCTAGAAATGAAATGTAAGCCCCATGTGTAATTTTAAATTTTGAGGCAGCCACATTAAAAAAAGTAAAAAGGTAAAATTAATTTTAATATTGTATTTACTCCAATATAGCCAAAATAATCATTTCAACTTAAAATCAACATAAAAATATTAGTGAGATATTTGATATTTCACATTCTTTTTTTTTTTTTTGTACTAAATCTTTGGAATCTAGTGTGTATTTGACACTTGAGCACATTTCAACTTGGCCTAGCCACATTTTAAGTGCTCTACAGCCACATGTGGCTAGTGACTACCACATAGGACAGTGTGGACTCAGGTCTATCTTTGAGTTTTTCATTTTTAAGAATAAATTCTTTTGGAAGGGTCTTCTTTTTCACACACAGAAACAAAGTACTAAGTAGTTTTTAATTTCTCACCTAATACAGTGAGACTAAGATGCTTCCATCCATCTCAGTACTTAAAATACCTTTTCTCATAAGCAAAATAAATGCCCTGTAGTTTGGGAAACTAGAAATGATTAGCAGGGTAGGGGCCGAATTGGGAGTAAGCTCTAGAAAATAAAAAGCCCTGAATTAAAGAGCTCTATGATTTCCCTTTTGGAAAGCAAAATGTATAAGCAGACCTAAAGATACTTATACCCTTTGACTTAACCCCATTCCCAAGAATTTATAACCTCAAAATTTAATTTAAATAAAGTAACCAGTGACACGAATAAAGATGGCTACTACAGCATTCATTCTAATGTAAAAATGCAGAAAGAGAATAAATGCTCAGTGACACTGGAATGGTTAAATAAATTATGACATATTTAGTTGATGGAATAATATGCCATCATTAGGACTGTAACTGTGAGGACTATGTAACAAGATGGAAAAACGTTTATAAAATAAAAGCAGTCTAGAAAATATGATGCTAACCATGATTACAACTGTGTAAACATAAACAAGCATATTGACAAATGAAATAGACTAGAATATACCATAAAAGTGTAAGAGTAATGGCACACTCTCTTCAAATGCCTTTAATATCCTTACCATTTCTTATTTTAAATTAAAAATATAAGTAAGAATTACAAGAAAAATCTCCTTTATTCAGAGGTGAGGGCATTTCCAGGTTTGTTTTAGATTCACCTTTTCAAATTAGAAAGGCAGGGAAGTTAGAAAGAAGAGAAATGTGCGCTACTTGACTCATATCAAATGAGGCCTATCATATGCTTTTACATGTTAAAAAATGCATTAATCTTACCCACATACTCCCCAACACACAAAGAGCTTGTAATTTAAAGTGAGCAGTTTGAGCCTCTAAATCTAACAACCAGTTTACAGGAAATATAGGGGAATGAGAAGTAGGGTAAATACTACTCCAGGGATACAAGGAGCAAAATCTAGAACGTGGAGAACACTAGAAGACAAACAACCTGGTTTCTTCAACAATTTCACTGCAAGGAAAATAAAAGAGGGAAATAGAACCTATAGAATAAAAAAAGACTTAAGGGAATAGTGACCAAGTGTAATGTATGAACTCTGTTTAGATCTGATTCAAACAAATTACATGTAAAACGAATATTTACAAAATAACAGAGGAATGTGAAAACTGACTAGATATTTGTTGGCCTTAAAATTTTTTGTTAATTTTCTTAAGATGGGATAATGATATTAAGGTTTTGTTGTTTTGGTTTTTTTTAAGTCCTTATCTTTTAGAAGTTCAAACAGGGCTTGGCGTGGTGGCTCACACCTGTAATACCAGCACCCTGGGAGGCCCGAGGCAGGAAGATCGCTTGAGCTCAGGAGTTTGAGACCAGCCTGAGCAAGAGCAAGACCCCTTCTCTACTAAAAATAGAAAAATTAGCCAGGCATGCAGGTGTGCGCCTGCAGTCCCAGCTACTCGGGAGGCTGAGGCAGGAGAACTGCTTGAGCCCAGGAGTTCGAGGTTGCAGTGAACTATAATGGCAACACTGCACACTAGCTGGGGCAACAAAGCAAGACTCTGTCTCAAAAAAAATTAAAATTTAAATTAAAAAAAAAGAAATTCATACAGAAATACTTATGGGTAAAATGCTAGGATAACTGGGATTTCCTTCAAAATAATCTGGCCAGTGGTAGGAAAGGGAGAGAGCAGTGGTGGTGGTGGACACAGATGAATAAAGACTGGCCATGAACTGATAATCGTTGAAGTGGGTGATGTGTACATGGAGGTTCATTATACTCTTCTACTTTTTGTGTATATTTAAAATTTTTGGGCCAGGTATAATGGCTCATGCCTGTAATCCCAGCACTTTGGGAGGCTGAGGTAGGAGCATCACTTGAGCCTAGGAGTTAGAGGCTGCAGTGAGCTATGATCATACCACCGCACTCCAGCCTGGGCAACAGAGTGAGATCCTGTCTCAAAAAACTAAAAAACTTTCCATTAAAAAAAAAATTGTAATTGGTTTTTGGAATTTACAATTTCCCAAAGGAAATTTAACAAATGGTGATTAATTACACAGACTATGCAACATAGGCCCATTTAATATACAATGAAGCTGGATGATGAAATATATCTATTATAAAGACCTAGCTACCACTGTTTCTAAATGAAAAAGATCTTCCAAGCTCCAGCTTAGAGCTCCAGGAACACACATCCCTCGAGTCAATCCCACTACTGACAGCGGTGCCAGTTCCTCTTCCTAGGACCTATTACAGCACATAGAACAGTGCAGGCTCCAGATGTGGAAAGACAGATGGGTCTGTGAATTGGATTTCTGTGAGAGAGGGATTGCTTATAAGACGTTAGTTTCAAGGTTCCAGCAATAACACAGTAGTCTACATACAAAATTCCTACAAGTGAGGGAGCATGCGTTTCCCCTGAACCTGCCTGTTCCCCAAATTGTCTCTGCTATCTTTTCTACTGGGTAACATGGGAAGATACAATAATTTGTGGGTTTTTGTTTTGTTTTTAAGAGACAGGTCTCACTCTGTCTTCCAGCTCTAGTGCAGTGGCACAATCGTACCTCACTGCAGCCTCGAACTCCTCAGCTGAAGCGATCCTCCGCCTTTAGCCTCCCAAGTAGCTGGGATTACAGGCTTGGGCCACCACAGTAGGCTCAACGTGTGTTAGATATTTGTAATAATAAAGCCTCAACTATAAAAATTATGGAATGGTATTAGATTATTAAATGGAATAGTATAGTTTCCTTACCTGGATATCTTTAAAAGGGGACAACACTTATCTGAATTAGATGTTCTGATGAGAAGCAAAGAGTAGGAGTAGTTAATTTATGAGATTAGTACCTAAATGATCAAAGCACTCACCACATTACAGAAATAGTTTGCCCTTTCAGTCTAACCACTGAGTACAAATAGAAACAGTCACAAGGAAATGATGCCCAGGAAGAAGAGAGAGAAAGCAGGCCGTCTTTAGCCCTTAAGCAGTCTGTAGCTGTAGCAGTGACACTGTACCTGATAGGGTGATCTCCACAAGTCTTGGGCCGCTCCATGACAGACACCCACTTGTCATCATAGCTGAAGAGAGACAAATCCAGGTAGGGGCTACCGCTATAAGACTGAGCACTGATCGGGAGCTGACCCAGCAGGCGGCGTACTGCCTCTGTATGCCCTCCATACTTGGCATTTATAATAGTGTCTTTGAACCTAAAACAAAGGACCCATGAGGAAGGCTTTGTTAGTGGGTATGCGAAGCTGTCTTGGATTTTAAAGTGACTAACATATGTCGAAAAACCACTCATTCTCTAAATAAAAATTAAAATCTAGATATTGAATGAAAACAATTCTCTTGCACATTACAAGTCTGGCTAGCTACAAATAATCTTAAAAAGCAAAGAGCAGAATTAGAAATGGGAAACACAAATTACTTTAGAAAAGTTAGCAAAGACTCTACATACAAGTTTAAAATGAGTATAACTAGTGTATGACAATTATTTCTGCTCATTTGTGATAACAGCTCAACTAGGAGAAAAAATCCAAGAACCTACTTTCCCCAAATAATAACTTCAGACTGAATTAGTTACGAAGAGCAGAGAATCCTGAACGGAAGTAGTCTCTCTCTCTGATTCTTCTTCGGAAGCTAACTTCCACCAAATCTTTTGATAAATTACTCATTTTTCGTTTGTTTAAATAAAGTTCTGGAACTAGCTTTCCATACTCCTGCAGAAACACCAGTAGCTAGAAGAATACTCACACAGAGTCACATATATGACTTATCTTTGAAAATAATAACAGAGCAGTTATTTCTGGTAACTGTAACAAATACTAAATTTAGTACTCTTTGACCAAGTATTTCTGTTCTTCTGGAAATCTACCCTAAGGAAATAGTCCTACATGCAGAAACATCTCTGTGCACATTCAATACAGCATTGTTTATGACATGAAACATTGAAGGAAAAATTTAAAACCTAATGGAAAACTATAATTTTCAAAGACTATATGGTAATAGGAGAAATTTTTATCATAACGGTAAGTAAAAGAAGTAGACTACAATACTGCCTGCATAGCATAGTAAGGTTAAAAACGAAGGAAAAAATTACACAAAAAAGAAGACTGGCAGAAATGCATCAAAATGTTAATGGTTGTTTGTATAATGCCATTTTGGATTTCTTTTTTCTTTTTCACTTTCTTAGAAAGAATGTCAACTATCAGTAAGTATTTTTAAAAATCTCTAAATCAAATCATATCAGATGGTTTTACAGTTAAGGGGAAATAAATAAAATTTTTTAGATTGGAGGAAAATATAAAATCTCATCCCTGAAACCAACGGAATAAAAAACTTGAATGTTCTTAACGTTCATGGGACCAGAAAGATTGATTAGTTGGGACTGATTTTTATTTTCACTGTTAACCCGTGGTACTGAATAGACATGAACACTGCTCAGATCCCCCATAAGAAAGCCTAGCTACCATTGCTGCTTTTCCGTTACTCCTCTTGACAGTAATTTTCACAGCCTTAGTGTACGTCATAAAATTAAACTTTGGGCCAAAAAGAACTTATTTTTTCCCTTTCATTTGAGCTGGAATCAAAGATCCTTTAATTGGGCTCTTTGGTTTTCAGCAAAGATCTGGCACCACCTCGTAACCCACAACCCTGCCGGCTTACTGGCTTTCCTGGGTAAAACAGTGGGGGCTGGCCCACAGCTTTGTGATGCTCACAAATCAAAGCATCTGTGACAATCTAAAGGCTGGAGCAGTGCCTCTTCCTCTGCAGCACCCACCGCCTCCACTCTCCACACTCCCCACTGATGAAAAGATGAAGCAGTCACTCCCTCTGACATCTTCACCACTTTAGCTCCTAGCTTAGTATCACTCTGTCCAGCTATGCTTCTCTTAATTCTTGCTGGTTTCCACACTCTCACAACGATCCTTCTAACACCATGGCCTCCTAGTTCCTTGAACTTCTCTCCACCTCAGCTGCTTACTCCATGGCCACACCCTCCACCTCGCCATCACCATGCCTGCAACACCTCTGTAGTCTCAGAGCAGACCACCACCGTGTTCTCCAACCATCTTCTCTCCCCTTTTCCCTGCTCACTCTCTACTCATCTCAGTGTCAGCAATCCTTCAGCCCCCATGGGACCTACAGTCCACTGATTCTACCAACTTTTTGCCATCCTACACCCTCATCATATCCTCTCTTCCTTCCTTAGCCAGCTTTTGTTCCTACAGTCAATCATGAAAATTGCTCCATTGTATTGATCCTCAACAACCCTGAACTCTCTTTTGTGGTACTTACTTGAAAAAACTACAACTCCAGTTAAGCTCAACTCTCCTATTCCATGCCCATATCCATTTGGTTTTCTCCAAATGGAGAAACACCGTACAACAATGCTCACTTTAAATTTATAACCATGAACTTCATGTGGGCCCTTAATGTTGCAGGGCACTCATGCTACATTTCCACAGACCTGCCAGACTCCCACTCTCTTCCATGGCTATTTCATGCCCCTGCTCCATGTTCACTCTCAGCTAATGGCATTGCTTACTGAAAAATAGAAGCAAGAAGAAGAGAATGTTTTAAAGTCCCCATCAGTACATCTGTCCAACATCTGAACCTATATAACTATCTGTGCTCCTGTGTAAGGCCAAGCCCTCCACCTGTGCACTAGATCCCATCCCGCCTCATACACATAAGCAGTTCTTCCCCACTTTTCCAAACTGTTTCCCTCTTCTCTACTGGATCAGTACCATCTGCATTCAAACATGCCATTTTTCTTCCCATTTAAAAAATAACAAAAATAAAAATTTAACACCACTTGCCCCTCCAGCTAATGCACCACTTTTCAGCGCCCCTTTACAACAAAACTCCACAAAAACACTTTTTCATACTATCCAACTTTTCTCCTCCCATTCTTTTGTAAACCTACCCCAAACATGCTTTCACCTCCACTGTCTCACTGAATCTATTCATCAAGGTCACCAATGATCTCCATGTTGCTAACTCCAATAGTTAATTATCCTCATCTTACTTGACCTGTCAGGCAGCTCTGACACAGGTAACACTCCCTCCTCTTTGAGAAACTACTAGATGTCTCCGCTCATAGAACTTCTGATCTTCTCTCCGGAACCAGTCCCACTCGCGGGTTCACCATTGCAGTTTAACGGTAACTCTCTCTTGCAAGTTCATCAAGTCGTAAACGTCAGAATCATCTTTGACTTAATTCTTTCATAGCCCATATCCCATCCTCCCTAACTTTTGGGCTCTACCTTCAAAATACATTGAGAATACAATTACTTACTACCCCCAATCCACTCTGCTCTCCAAGTCACCATTGTTAATCAACAAATAATTACAGAGGACCTGGTATGTGCCAGGCACTCTTCTAGGTGTTTAGGATCCATCGGTCAAAAAAAAAAAGAACCTAAATCCTAGTGGCAGGAAACAGAATGCCATAGTTTTATTTATTCACGTACAGGAAGAATCACAGACAATGCACAAATAATTACACAGATGCTGAGAGACAGAAAGGAGACGTTCGGGATGACTCAACAGGCAGACTAACCTAGGCCAGGTGGACAGAGAAAATAAGAGAAGCTTTCCTGGAAGAAATAGCTATTGGCCTAACATCAATTTTTCTAAAGAAAAATGAAGCCTGTTGAGCCAGGTAGAACAGCTTACCGGCGCTGGATCTGCCTTGCAAAATTGTTGCTAGAAGCTGAGCAGGGAAACTGGACTTCACTGTGCAGGGTAGCATTACGGAAGAGGTCACAGAAGTTCTCAAAGAGCTCCAAAAGCTCATCTGATGTATTCTCAAACACAGCAATCACCTCTGTTGTCACCATATTGTACACCACAAAGAAAGATGCCTGCAGAAGGACAGAGAGCGCTATGGGACAGTTAAGCATAATGTCATGCCTAGGAGACTTACCAGTTGGCTGAAAAATCAAGGCACCCAAATAAAACAAGCAAACACCTCAGCTTTAACACCGGGGTGGAAATATGGCTCTGAGTGGTTCTGGTAAAGGAGGAAGCATCAGTGGAATTTATCAATTAAGAGCTTGAATGTTTCCAGATTTCCTACTATATTTGTGCTGCTAGCATTACTAAGTTGGCCAGCATGTATGTATAAAAAGGTTTTCAATTTTCATTTCAAACTGTGCAAATCCAATATTTTTCCTTCCAAGTATTTATTCCCTACGTGCTCCCCAACCCACCCTGACATAAAAAACACTTTTTTAAAAAGTCAGATTTACTTTTCTTTCCTGCTGAGAAAGTGATTTGCAGCCTGGGACTGCCTGTTGGCAAATTATTTTCTCTTGTATGTGTACAGTTGAAAGTTCAATTTAGGAGCATTTATTTTTCCTTCTTAATATTTCTAACATGCAGAGAGACACCTTAAGTACATTGTGTTCTAAAACTGCCCAAGCAAGTTGTATCTAGGCAGGGTACTGCTGCTGAACAAATGAAAAATCAGAGAGGCATTTTTCATTTCTTTCTTCATAAACGTTCTTTCAGCCAAGAGCATTTGTAAAATACGTTTGAGATTTGTAGCAATTAAGATCAGAGGGGGAACCTGAAAAGCACTCAAATGCCATAGGTGACAGAGTTACTTTTTCTGAATGGGCCCTAGGTGACTAGCCCTCTTCCTTTAAACCTCCAGGGCTCTGCCCTGCCTAACAAGGAAGCTTCAGGAACTTCTAGTTTTTGTCATAGTGAATGTAGCAGTGTGAATTAACCAGCAAGCTTCTAACAGGACTCTAGAAGTTTACAGGACACTATCATTAGCATTTCAGCCTCTTATGATTGAGTTTAAATCTCCATTACCACTTTCTGGAGCCATTTGGCCAACCAGTCTTATTAGTAATTAGTCCTTCCTAGAGCTTATATTACATGGCTTTTGTGGTCACCTGGAAATTAAATTTGGCTGTAAATTAAAGAGGCTGGAAGGTAACCTGAGAATAATACCCTTAATATCACCAAGGCTTTGTGTTTGGATGCACTTTTTACTCATTAACTTTATCGGAACCTATCGAATGAAACTGGGGGAGGAGTAAGGAGGACAACTAGAGCAGAAGGATTGGGTTTTGAGTTACCAACGCCATAAACAAGGGATGGAGCCCCAGTAATGTTTCTAGCCACAACTTATTATAGCTACCAGAAAAAAATAGGTCACCTTTTTGCAAAGGAATAAAGGATAATCTCAAATGCAGCAATCGTAGGTAACTTATTCCCTCCAAAACAAAAAAATTAATGATAGCTCAAACCTAAATAAAAGATTGACTCATGCCTTTTCTATACACTTGGACAACACTTCGATTATATCAGGGCTTCACTAGGATCCTTCGTAATTTTATGAATACAGAATTACACAAACATTTGCTAGCCTTGCCTCCAGAGCAGACTAGGAAATAAACAACAGGAGGGTAGAGAAGTCAAGGACTTTACCAGCAATCTCCCACGACACATAAGATGAACTAGATGCTCACCTATGATGCCTCAGTGGATGACTTCACTGATAGGGAAGAAAAAATATCCAGAAAAAAATTACCTCCAGCCATATTATTCCTTTTTTTTTTTTTAAGAATACACAAACTATGCTTGAGAAGATGTTAGAAGATATTTTGTCACAGGTGGCTGCTGTGGTCTTAGGAAACAATGCCCTGTACGATATTTCTTAATGGTAGAATTGGCTGCAGGTCAATAAGATACCAAAGACAGCTGACTTCATGGTTTACTGGTTTGCTGGCTATTCTGAATTTCCAAACTAGTATCTAAGGAGACAACCTAGAAACAGGAGAATGCAGGGGCAAAGGTATAGAAAGGTAGGTCTCTTATATGCTCAACACCAAAGTGGAGAGTTTCTCAAAGACAAATGCCCAAATTACCCCGAATTTCAACGTGGCGTTTCAACCCAAGAATCTTAGCAATTTCTGTGCTCTTTACATCACCTTATCCCCTTCTGAGAAATGTCTCCTCCCCCCACCAACATCTTTCACCCAAACCAAATAACCGTTAGGATCCACAGTCCTGATGATTCTCCTGGTGGGTCATAAATTTTGGCTTCCTTCCGATCTTTTCACTGTTCTACAACCCAGGTCCCAGCATGTGGGAAAGATCAGGATAAAGGAGAAAAACTCAACTCCGTCAAACAAACTTAACCTCTTAGATACCTTACAAATAGGACTTTGTGGAGAAGTAAATTGACATTAACCATTTAAGTAGGAAAGTGAGGTTATATTTTTTAGAGGATTTTCTTTTTAATGTGGTGTGCTCATTCTCATTGCCAGAACTAAAGCAGCCAGGTCAATAAGCACAGCCTTACAAAATCAAGGGAGGATTACCCATGGGTAGTCCAAATCTTGACCTTGTATAACAACATTTGAGCTTCTATCTCAAGAGTACTAAAAATGCTCTGCAGAAGAATTAGGATACTAGTCACAGAGTTGACTACCTACCAGTCAGTGTCTTCATATTTAGCTTCCAAATGTCCAGATGAATATATATGGCCAGAGGAAAACAGAGCTGATTTTAAGTTTGAGTCCTAGGATAGCAATTCAGACTACATAAAATGTGTATTTCTGAGGGGTTGGCTATAGACAAACAGAGAGACCTTCCCATTCTGCCAAGGAGACTGGAAGGGTAAATGGCAGGAGAGTTCACCTCATACCTGTGATGGATCTGTGACCCGTAGTGTTACTACATCCTCACTAGTATACTTGATAAACAGATGGTTTTCGTCCAGAAGTTGCATTTTCCACATGCGCAGTTGCCGCAGTTGGTCAAAATACTGGAAGAAGCGCCTCTTAGCCATTGCACTACCATCCTGTTCTGCACGGCGCCACAAGTATACCAGAAGCCGGTGCTTGAGTGAGTTGATGAAAGGATCCCTAAAAGGATTGGCCATGCCTGTCTGACTGTCCCGCTGTACCTCCGGGAAAACGGCTGACACAGTGAGCAGGTCATCCTCATAGCAGAAGCGGCCAATGGTCCGCACATCAATGAAAGTGCCTTCAGGAGTCACCTGGAAGACGTGGATGGTCTGCTGCTGCACTGACAAGATGGCCAGGATGTTTTTGTACAAGTAGAGCCCTTGGTTGTGTGACAGAACCACTTTATCACACTTGAATGTGCGTGTATCACATAAGCGGCCAGTGTGGAGGTCAATGATGTGGAGCGAATAGTCCTCTAAAGGGGACCGTGGGTTGGGGGTCACTGATTCACTGTTCCGATATACCTCATAAAAAGGAGGGTGAGGTTCATCTGGGAGGTAGGCAGCTGAGCCCACGATGACACACCGGCAGTCGTCGGTGAAGAGGCTACACTCCCGGTTCAGGTGCTCGCCATTGGCTGCTACGTTGGTAATGTGCAGCAAGACAAAAAACCGTTCAAAGAGCCGGCCCCGGACATTGACTGACCGCTGGTCATTGCCATTGGACAGGATCTCCCCCTCATATCCCTGCAGGAGGTCCTCTGCTGCCTGACAGCCCTGGTATTCATAGATTTCAAGAGATGTCTGGTCTGAAGAAAAAGCAATAAAGTAGCGTCCATCAGGTGAGAATTTGCGCAAGAAACAAGGAGGCTTTTCAACGTTGACAACTGTGAAGTTGGGGAAGACATTCTGGTGGAACACTCGGACCTGGTGCCAGTGGGTACCTGCCTTGCCTGAACTGATCCGCCGGCGTTCCAAGCGGTGAATCACATTTTGGTTTTGGATTCTTCGAGGCTTGATGGTAGAAACATGATGATCCATTATCACATCTCTGCATGGAAAAGTAGAAGTTAAGAAAATGAAACAAAATTCACCAAAAAATAAATATACAAGTCAAACAAATTTTCTTTCTTATATCCTAAATTTAGGAACGTTCCAGGTGACAGTGACTGTGGCATTTCTCTTTCCAAGATTACAGTCAGGAAGTGGTCCTGACATTCCTAAGTCTAGAAGCAGGTTTAAGGGAAGGACCTGGTTCACTAGTAATACCTTCCAAGTATGCTCAGCTGTTGGGAATGTTCAACAGAATACACCTACAACTTCATCAAATTTGAACAGTATAAGAATCACATTTAATGTGCATTCATTCAAACAAAAATATTTAATGAGCTGTTAAGATGTCCATATTACCCAAAACAATCTACAGAGTCAATGCAATCCCTATCAAAATCTCAATGGTATTTTTGGCAAAATAGAAAAAATCATCCCAAAATTCATAAAGACTCTCATGGGACCCCAAATAGCCCAATTTGGAAAAGGAAAAAAGTTGGAAGATTCACACTTTCTAATTTCAAAATGTTTACAAAGCCACAGCAATCAAAAAAGTATATACTGGCATAAAGACAAACATAGACCAATGAAATAGCCCAGAAATAAACCCTTGCAAATATAGTCAAGTGATCTTCCACAAGGAACCAACACCACTCAACAGGGAAAGGACAGTCTCTTCAACAAATGGTGTTGGGAAAACTGGATATCCATATACAAAAGAAGGAAGTTGAACCTTTATCTTATACTATATACAGAAATTAACTAAGGACAGATTCAGGACCTAAACATAAGACTTATAAGATTCCCAGAAGAAAACATAGGGGAGAAGCTTCATGATATCAAATTTGGCAATGATTTATTGGATAGGACACCAAAAACACAGGCAACAAAAACAAAAATGGACAAATGGGAATACATCACACTTAAAAACTTCTGTGCATCAAAGGACACAATCAACACAGTGAAAGGCTTCCTACAGAATGTGAAAAAATATTTGCGAATCATATACTGGATAAAGGATTAACATTCAGAATATATAAAGAACTCCTATAATTCGACAACAAAAAAATCATACAGCCCAATCTAAAAATGGTCAAAGTACTTCAGTAGACATCTCTCCAAACAAGATACACAAATGGCCAACAAGCATATGAAAAAATGCTTAACATCACTACTCATCAGAAAATACAAATAAAAACCCACAATGAGATATCACCTCACACCCATTAGGATGACTACTATCAAAAAAACTGAAAATAACAAGTGTTGTTGAGGTTGTAGAGAAACTGGAACCCTTATACATTGTTGGTGGGACTGTAACTGCTATGGAAAACAGTATGGAGGTTCCTCAAAGAATTAAAATTAGAACTACCATATGATCCAACAATACCACTTATGGATATAAATCCAAAATAATTGAAAGCAAGATCTTGAAGCGATATTTACACACCCATGTTCACATCAGCACTATTCACAGTAGCCAACAGATGGAAGCAACTCAAATGTCCACCAATGGATGAATGGATAAACAAAATGTGCTACATATATACACAATGAAATATTATTCAGCCTTAAAAAGGAAGGAGCCAGACACGGTGGCTTGTACCTGTAATCCCAGCCCTTTGGGAGGCCAAGACAGGAGGACTGTTTGAGGCCAGGAGTTCAAGGCCAGCCTGGGCAACATAGCAAGACCCCATCTCTACAAAAAATTTAAAAATTAGCCAGACGTAGTGGCTCACACCTGTAGTCTCAGCTACTCAGGAGACTAAGATGGGAGGATCACTTAAGCCCAGTAGTTCAAGGCCACGGTGAGCTACAATCATGCCACCCCACTCCAGGATAGGTGACAGAGTAAGACTGTATCTCTAAAATTAAAAAAAATTTAGGCCAGGCACAGTGGGTCACACTTGTAATCTCAGCACTCTGGGAGGCCGAGGAGGGAGGATCACTCGAGGTCAGGACAGAAAGTTTCAGCAAAGAAAGAGAAGACGATTTTTTTTAAAGAACCAGATAGAAAGTTTAGAGCTAAAAAGCAAGAACCAGAATAAAAACCTAACTGGATGGGCTCAAGAGCAGAATGGACTCAGGAGAAGAAAGAAAAAGTCACTTTAAAGACAGATCGGTAGGGATTACGCAATCTAAACAAAAGAGAAAAAAAGATTTAAAAACGTGAATAGAGCCTCAGGGTCCTAGGGAAAATAAAAAAGTCTAATACATACCCTTGTCATGAGAGTTCCAGAAAGAGTATAATGCTTAAAAAAAAATATTGAAGAAATGATGATTGAAAACTTCAAGACATAAACCCCAGATTCAAGAAGTTCAGAGATTCCCCCCGCCTCGCCCAATCTATGATAAACCCAAAGAAATCTACACCCAGACACATCATAGTTAAACTGGGAAAAACCAAAAGATAAAGTAAAAATCTCAAAAGCAACCAGTTAAAAACAATGCATTTCCTAAAGGGGAATAACAACTGAAATGTTTGTAGATTTCTCATCAGGAACCATGGAGGCCAGAAGGAAGTGGAATATTTTTTAAGTGCTGACAGAGCTGCCTGTTTCATCCTTCAAGTCTCAGTTAAAATAGCAACTCCTCAGAAGTTTTCCTGACTACCTCACATCCATCCACATAAATCTAGCATTTCACCCTATTTTATTTTATTCAAGCCCTTTATCACTTTCTGAAATTATCCTATTTGTTTACTTTTTTATTATCTGTCCCTCCGTGCCAGAGAGCAGGGACCTTGTCAAATTCCTTGTTGTATCCCCAGCACTTAGGACAAGGGACAGTAAGTGTTCATATATATGCTGAATGAATGGAGCAACATTTGACATGAGCCTTGAAGAATAAAGAATTCACTGGGAAAAGTAACAAGATGCCTAAAAGCACACTTGAAAAGAGCATGGCATGGCACAACTGGGAAACAGAATAATTTCAAGTGGTTAGAACACAGGAAGCACGGAGTGAGTAATAAAAGAGAAGCCCAGAAAAAGACTGGAAAACAGGGGAATGACTGGATCCGATCTGTATTTTAAAAATAAAAACATATAAATAATGAGGTTATTTACTTATATTCTGTCTACTTCTAAAATCATTTCAAATGTCTTACATAAGTATATATAATACCTAGTCCAGTTAAAAATGTGCAGACCTCTACAACTGAGCAAACCAAGTTTCTCAAACTGCTGCTAGTCACACCTGATTAACAGGGCCTTGAAATCACTTTAGAGGATATTCTTGCTGACACGAAATACAATAAAATAGAAAATATCACACTATTGCATATAGTAATGGTAAACATTTGTAAAACATTTGTTTCAATTATATATGCACTGGGTAAGGATATAAAATGTATGCTGATCTAGACTAGAGCAAAAGTCTGCAGGTACTGCCCTCAGGCCAAATCTCGCCCGTCTCCCTGTTTTTGGAAATAGAGTTTCACTGGAACACAGCCTCACTCATTAATTTACCTATTGCCTATAGCTGGTTTTGCCCTACACAGGCAGAGTTGAGTAGCTGAGACAAAGACCAAATGGCCCACAAGCCTAAAATATTTATTAACAGGCCCTTTAGAGAAGTTAATTCTTTGACGAGATAAATTCTACTTCTAATATCAGCTTAATCATCACTTTCTCAGGGAAGTCTCCCTTCACCTCTTCATTAGATAAAATCCCAATATACTAGCCCTACTTCTCCTTCACCGCAATTATTATGCTTGCATCTCTGCCTCTGGATTTTACTCATGTCTAACTGCATGGTGAGCTCCCAAGGACCAGAACACAAACACAGTGTCTGACACTTGGCAAGCCTCCATTCTTGAGCGCCGAACCTGCCTCACGCCAACTTCTTTGCCAAGTCAGGCATCCACAGGAGCTATTCCCTCTGCCTGGAATGTATTTTCCCTGGCCCTTAACACAACTTCTCCAGTTGCAACTTAAGTGTCACCTCCATCATCTCCTTCAGGAAGTTTCCCTGTTATTTCTTGGCTTCTTCATAGTAATTGTCGCAATCTGTATTTATACTTTCACTTGCATGGTTATGTGTTTAATGTTTGACTCCCTGCTAAACTGTTCTCTCCGGACAGGAAGTAACCAGGTCTACTTTGGTCATCCGGTAGTCTCAGAGCCTAGCACTGAGGCTGGCACACAGCAGGCGTTTGGTACATTATGGAACCGAAGAGTTAAGAAAGCCTGACCGAATCGAGCTACTAACTCACTGTGTGGGCCTAAGTCCTTTTCCCTTGCTGGGTCTCGGTTTCGCCATGGGGAAAGGTGCCCAGTCCCTCAATTCCTTGTGACGGCCTCCAAAACGAGAAGGGAATGCCAAGGGGCGGGGACACATGCCCAAGGGGGCGCCCCCGGAAAGAAAAGGCCGGGGCGGGGCCTCAATGGGAAGAGAATTCTGACAGAGGGAGGGCGAGGGCGGCGGGGCCTCTGGGCCTCAGCGTCACGCGGGGAGGAGCCTGCCGGGGAGGGTCTGCCGAGCTTGGAGGTTGGGCCAAAAACAAGAAGTCCTCACCTGTCTGGTCCGGGCTCAAAGAGCCGGGGCAAGGGATGCCCCAGCCTGCTCCGTGCACGCCTCCCCCGGCCCCGCCCCCTCCATGCCTCCGGCCCCCGGCTCCCGCGGCAGCGGCTCCTGCTTCCGGCAGTTGCCGGAAGTGATGCCCAGCGAGAAGGGAAGTAGGGGAGAGGGTGGTACCGTCCAGCTAGCACTAAGAGGTTGTACAGCGCACCCTGGCGCTTGGAGGAGGGGTCGAAGCCATAGAGACTCAGTGGCTGCCAAGGAAAAATCAACTTGGCGCCCTGTGCAGAGCACCTCGTGATCTCCTAGGGCAGTGTCTCTGCACCTGCTGGGCGTATTTGCAAAAACCTGAATAAGAATTAATTTTTCACTTCTTAATTAGATGCTCCATTTTATCAGCTGAGAAACTATCAGCTTTCTGTTATCTTTTAGATCGTGAGCACCTGGAGGACTGGGATTGTGTTTGTCATCTCTGAATACTCTGCCCAGTACAATTGCTGGCACACAGTGGGCGCACAATAAAAGCTCCTTGAAGTAATCTCTTTAAATTAATCTCGAACCTTTATTTGCCTTTCACTTATGTTGTCTCATTTAATCTCTTACAAGCTGGTTCTTCCCTTGAAAACTTTGTCCTCTTTCTGGGCAGCCTGAGCCCAAATTTTCCAGCGTCAATCTCCTTTGGATCATTCGGGTCCCCGTGCAAATGTCACCTTTTTAAAGGATTTCTTTTTGGGGTGATGAAAATGTCCTGGAATTAGATAATGGTAATGGTTATACACTTCTGCGAATATACTAAGGACCACTGAATTGTGTATTTTCCAATAGTGGATTGTATGGTATAATTACATCTCAATTTAAAAAAAAAAAAAAGGACCAGCTCTATCCAGGTGAGGTGGCTCATGACTATAATCCTAGCATTTTGGGAGGCTGAGGCAGGAGGACTACTTGAGGCCAGGAGTCAAGACCAGCCTGAGCAACATAGCAAGACCCCATCTCTACAAAAAATGGAAAACTTAGCCAGGCATGGTGGCTTGTGGCCTGTAGTCCCAGTGAGCTGTGATTGCACCACAGCACTCCAGCCTGGGCAACAGAGCAAGACCCTGTCTCTAAAAAAATTTTTTTTAATTGAAAAAATAAATTTTAACATGAATTTGTAAATTAAATAAATAAAATATGAGCACATTTATGCACATTTTTAATTACACAAGTAATACACAAATACATTACTCTTGTAAAGCTACAAAGAGCTTAGAAATAGAGTAAAAGTGGAACTTCTCCTTCACATCCCCAATCCCGTCCCCCATGGCAGTAGTTTTGTGTGTATCCTTCCAGACCTTCCTACGCATTACTGATAAAAATGTGTGAACACACATAGCTCCATAAATGGGATTTTGTTTCACTAGCACAAATTTCTCATCCTTTAATCATGCTCTTATTTATGAGCATTTAGGTTTCTTCCAATTTTTCACATTTAAAGGCTGCCTCAATGAATAATCTATATACATCTTTGAGCACAGATATATGACACATATATTTAATGATAAAATTACTAGGTTGGAAGTTAGACATTTAAAAAGTTTTAATAGAGAATGCTAAGTACAAAAAGATTGCGCCAATTTTGCACTATCATTTCTCTACCTCATTGCCCACACTTTATATCATCAATCTTTCTTATTTTTGCCAGTTGCATTAGCAAAACATAATATTTCATTGTTTTAATTTGGATATTCCTCATTACTAATAAGGTTGACTACTTTTTCCAGATGCTTACTGGCCACTTACATTTCTGCTATGAGTTGCCTCTGCATATCATTTGCCCATATGCTACCAGGTTTACTTTTCTTACTGATTTATAGGAGCTATTTATATATTCTGTATATTGATCCTTTGTTAAGACTGGAAGCATTTTTTTCCTGTGTGAGGCTTGTCTTATTTTTAATCTTATTAATAGTGAAGTCTTTAAAAAGCTCTGACCTCCCTTGCTGTTTGTCAATTTACTGCAGGGTCCAATGTGGGGAGCCCCTCACGCTGAGCCTCCCGAAATCTACTGGTGGTGAACGAGGTCCACACTTGTCTTCTCTTCCTGCCTCTTCCAGGAAGTGGATTTTATTTCATTCTTGCAGCTCTTATTGTTATCACAGCATGATCGGGTTAAAGAGGCAAGATCATCACTGCATTGTGGGGCACTGCAAGGACTTTGCCTTCAATTCAGAATGAGATAAGGAGAGGGCTTTGAGCAAAGCAGGAGCATGAACAGATGTATATTTCAGAAGGTTCACTCTGGTTGCTATAGGGAGTACTAGTAAGAGACCAGGCTGGATGCAGGGAGACCAGCCAGGAGGCTACTGCAATAATCCAGGCAAGAGATGACACTAGCCTGGATTGGGGTGATAGAGATGGAAGTGGTAAGAAGTGGTCAGATTTGGGATTTATATTGAAGATGGAGCCAACAAGACTGGCCAGTGCATTAGATACGCAGTGTGAGAGAAAGAAAGAAAACACGGATGTCTTAAGGTATTTGGCCACAGTTACTGTGGATGCTTTTGCTCAGAGAGTAATAGAATATTTAGTCAGCTCCACAAATTCAGGAACCATTCTGTTTTGTGAGTACTGATGGTCCATAGGCACTCAGGGAATATTTGTTGGATGCTGAACAACGGTCTTTTGTACAAACGGGCAGTGCACTAGCAGCGTAGTCTTCAAGCAAATAAGATAACACATTTTATTTCCACCGCCTTCAGGCTTCTTCTCCCAGATGTTCCGACTTCGAATTCTCCGCCACTCCCTTCCATCGTCCTCTCCCTTAGAAGCACACTGAGTCCTGACCACCCCCCACTGCACACCCAGTCTCCTGCCTCCTCCATCCCTCTCAGGAGCCCCCAAGCACGCAGGGTGCTGCAGTGAGTGGGATGATGGAGTGATAGGCAGCGGGGCCTGAAGGACTTGAGAGCTTTCTCTCCACTCACTCCGGTCCTCCTGGGGTTCTACTGCCAAGGCTTTTAGCAACTCTGCTCGCTGTCTGCATTAGCCCAAAGAGGAGAGGATAGAACAAAAGCAGGATGAGAGGCTCTTGTTCTTTCTCCATTTCTAGAAGAGGCTGGCAGAGCTCTTCTCACCTCGACATTCAGGAGAAGACATTTCTTACTGTAAGTGTTATACCACCAGCACCCCCATCATCATCATCATCATTGTCATCACCATCATCATCAATCCATCAATCAAAATAATTGCATTCATCATTTAGTAAATATTTACTTTATGCCAGACCCTATACCAATCATTTCACCTACATTATCTCATTTAATCTTTGTTGACTCTGTGAGATAGGTATAATTATCCCCATTTTACAGACAAAGAAACTGAGACTCAGTTTCTCTTGACCCTTTTTTGGATCCCCACCCTATTCTTGCTTTGCAAGGCTCACCTTTTCAGACTAAGTCCTTTATTGCTATTTGCAAAAAAAAAAAAAATACTCGGTTTCTGCTTGCAGTTCCTCACCTTCAGATATCAAATCCAAATTATTTTTTTTTCCTTAAAGATGGGTCTCACTCTGTTACCACGACTAGAGTTCAGTAGTGTCATCATAGCTGACTGCAGCCTCAAACTACTGAGCTCAAATGATCCTCCTGCCTCAGCCTCTGAGTAGCTGAGACTACAGGTGCAGAGACAGGGTCTCACTATGTTGCCCAGGCTAGTCTCGAACTCCTGGCCTCAAGAGATACTCCCACCTCATCTTCCCAAGTAGCTGGGACTACAGGCATGCACCTCAAATCCAAATTCTTATCAAATGTTTGAAGACATACCTTCCCTCCTTAACTAAATGGTCCCCACCCCAGGAAGAGCTGTTCTTTATCTTTGGCGACCTACAGCCTTCAGTCTTTCTCAGATGCTCTCTTCCCACTGCCTCCGGCACCTGTTAGTTAGTGTTCAGGCAAAGGGATGAGTTTGTTTTACATAGTTTTGGGGTAAAAGAATAACTTCTGGATTTGGGTCAAGAGGAACATGGTAGCTGCTGTTTGGAGCTTTTACTGTTTTACACACTTTTTGTTAAAAATATCACACACACACACACACACACACACACAGAGCTTTCTCTTGGCTTGAAATTTTTTGGGTCACTTTGCTCTTATTCACATGGCAGAGAAGAAAAGTGTGGGTTTCAGGCTGTCCCTGTTGGGCCTGAGCTGAGACACCTGGCCCAAGGAGTGTGAGTGGAGCTGAAATCTATTTCTCACTCAGCCAAGCCCTGGGACCCGGCCCAGGCTGCATCAGCCAGGGAAGACGTGCCTTTTCCTAATCAGTCCTCCCAGAGGACTTGCCGTTTTGCAATTCATCCACACAGAGGGGAAGTCCTTTCCTCATGCACACAAGTGTGCCTTAGGTTAGCAGCAACCAAAGCTCATGTTTGCCCCATGAGCAGCTTCACTTTACACAAGTGACTTCGCCTACCTGTTCTGTTCAGCCAGTAATTTTAGAACCCTGACTCTGTGGCAGGACCAAAGTGAAGAAGTCATGATTCTTGCCTCAGTGAAGCCTGCAATCTCCTTAGAAAGACACTCACCAACGGCTCATTTTGATACGATGCTGTGAGTGCTCAGCTAGGGGTCTGCACAAGATGGGTGCACGGCACTGAACCTACCACTCTGAGAACAGGCATGACAGAAGATGCTGAAGGAACGTGAGAATGGTTTCCAGGCAGTAGGAGCCGCATGAGCAAAGGTACTGAGATGCGAAACAGCAGAGTGTCCACAGGGGACAGAGTGCAGTTTGGCATTACTAAAGCGCAGAGGGCAAGGTGGGTGATGGCAGAAGAAAGGGCTAAAAGCTCTGAGGCTCAGCAGGCGCAGCTGTGCACACCTGTCATCCCA
>CAUYSK010047980.1:0-26315 GCA_963575035.1 Avahi laniger
GATCGTTCTGAGCTCAGGAGTTCGAGACCAGCCTGAGCAAGAGCGAGACCCCATCTCTACCCAAAAATAGAAAGAAATTAATTGGACAGCTAAAAATATATCTAGAAAAAAATTAGCCAGGCATGGTGGCTCATGCCTGTAATCCCAGCTACTTGGGAGGCTGAGACAGTAGGATTGCCTGAGCCCAGGAGTTTGAGGTTGCTGTGAGCTAGGCTGACGTCACGGCACTCGCCCCAGGCAAGAGAGTGAGACTCTGTCTCAAAAAAAAAAAAAAAAAAAAACTCCAGATGGAGAAAATGCCAGCCCTAATCAGCTTCTTCTTATTAATTCATGTTTCCCAGGATATACCAATCCAGGGGAAAGGGAAAAGAAGGAAGAGCAGTAGGCAAGGAGGATAATAACCATCCAGAATCACAATTTCCCTCCCCGCCTCCCTCCAGAGCTAATCTGAAAACACTTACTTCCCGTCAAATTCTCCATAAACATTTCTGAACATCCCCGGTGGTGTGGATTGGGCATTTCATGGCAGAGGGTGGGGCATTGTCTCAGCTGTCCCTGGCATTCCCTATTTCTTCTTCTCTTATTTCATGCCACCTGTTCCACAATCATGTTATTGAAGGCACCTCTGCTGCTCTGCTCACCCCTGTCCGTGTCCTTAACATCCATGCACGTGCTGCCCACCCCAAGTGCCGACAGTGTGTATCTGCTAACTGTGCTGTGTCACAGGGGTGCCATCAGCCATCCCTGCAGACACCGATGCTATTTGCTGTCACTGTAAAAGCTATTGTGTCCATGTAGCTAATATTTGATTTATAGTTCCTTTAACTTTCACTCAAGCTTAATAGGACCTTACTTACCCCAAAGCTTAGCCCAAAGAGGCTGCAACGGAGTACAACCTGAATGATAACATTTTGCCATCCCCCAAATCCCTCTTCCTATTGGAAACTAGTCTACACTCTTTTTACCAACGTTGAAGTGTGTCTTGATTTTTTTCTTTTCTTGGATTGAGTTCCCTCTGAAGAAGTTTCTCTTTCCCTATGGTGAATAAGGTAGCCCTGTCTTCAGTCCTCTAGACATACCCAATTCTGTCTGAATCCAAAGCACTTCTGGGTGATCATAACTTATTTATTCATTCAACAAATATTTATCAAACAGATGTTTACCAGGACTCTGCTAGATGCTAGGGATGCAATGTTAAGAAAGATGAGTATAATACAAGCCTTCAGGAAGCTTTCCTTGCACTAAGGAAGATAAAATAAAATAATAATAAAATAAATGAGGCTGAGCTCATATAAGTGGAAGAGAGCTGACTATATCAAAACACAAGGAAATTTTGAATCCATGCTTTGGAGAGAAGAAAATCAATTTGCTCAAGTTTATTCTGGAAGTAGATCAATATAATAAAACGTACCAGTGATTATGACCTTCTAAAAAAAATTTTGGAAGAATGTTCAAAACTATCTGGATGTTCTCCAGCATCAGTCCTAGGAAATTGAATTATAGATCCCTCCCTAGGTAAAGCTGCCCAATTATTTCCTTCTCTGTCTGTGATAAGGGGCACTCAGTGTAATTGGCCTCAGTCAGCAATCATGAATTTCAAAGCACGAATCGCCCATGAAGGTTCTGAATTGTCCTGGAAATAAGGTCACAGCATTGTTCCAATTCATTCAGAACCATCTTGGAGGTTAGCCTCACAGCTTCCCTGAAGAGTTAATTTGACCAGTGGCTCTCCTAAATTTTCCATCTAGAAAAAGCCCAAATACAAGGGTGTCTAAATCTGCCCATGAAGCCACCGCAATTTCCACTTTTACTGCCACTATCTACATGGTCATCACTACTTTTGTGCTGGGGCTTGGAGCAGATGGCCTTTGGGAGATGAGAGGCAGAGAGTGAAGGCTCAGGGAGAACTTCCTACCCTAAGGTCATTAGATGGGAGGCAGAGGAGGAGTCTTCTCACTCTCCAGCCAATGAGGTGCCAGGAATCTTAAAAAATAATAATAAGTATTTTTAGAAGGAACAAATAATAGTTCCAGGCCATGTTAGGACAGAACAGGTCATTATCCCAGCCACTCAGGTGTGTAGGGCACAAAACCACTTGCAACACCTCAAGCACAGCTGCCACAGTACAGAGTCAGTAAAAGATCCAGAACCTCAGGCATAAAGGTAATGTTGATGACGACATAGATGGTAATGGTGGTAGGCATGAAAGTAGAAATTGCAGTGGCGGCAGCATTTTGTTGTCATACAACCTCCCACCTTATTCTTCCAACATCACTCAAACCTTTTCAATGATGGATCATCCAAGTCTCTGGCCTCCATTCCTGAATCCCGCCTCTCTTCTCAGCAGTCACCCCAGATGCCTACTCACCTTGCGCCTTGGGTGTTCTTCTCTGCACCCCCCTCCAACCCTTGACCACAATGTCCAAATACTGCCACTGCTTTGCCCACTGGACTAATCTGGATTATGCATCAGGGTATCCTCCTAGTCTCCCCAGAGACTAGGGATGGGTTCCTTCAATCAAAAGGCTTTGATATTTCAGTATCTCCAGCTGATTGCCTGTAGAAGCCTCTGGCTCACTAGTGCGGATCAAGGTTCTGACCTCCCCACAAATGTTTATTTTCTCTTGTCACGTAAAAGGTTGAACTTGCTATTGAAATTTCAAAGATGCAATCAACTTTACCTGTGCTCTCTAAGACTTTATGATCTCTCACAACTACCTTTGGAATTTAAAATGTTCATGTCAGGAGATATTGGTCAAAGGGTACAAAGTTTCAGGAAGACAGGATGAATCAGTTTTAGACATCTAATGTATAACAGATGACTATAGTTACTAACACTGTGTTTTAATTTACCAAGAGAATAGATCTTAAATGTTCTCACCACAAAAAGCATGGTAACTATGTGAGGTGATGGATATGTTAATTAGCTTGCTTGTGGTAATCATTTCACAATGTACATATATATCAAAACATCACATTGTACACCATAAATATATATGATTTTTATTTGTCAATTATACAGCAAAAAGCTGGAAGGAACAAAAAAGAAAGAAAAAGAAAACAGAGGCAAAGGAAGGAATGAATAAAATTTTTAAAATATTCATAACACTGTAGTGCACTAGCTCAAAGTTATACATTTAGGAGCACAATAAAATAAATATATTTAATGTCTGCATTGATTTGGAGCCTTTAACCATGAAAAAGATAAATTCTACTGATAGGGAAAGAACTAGTCAAATATTCTCAGGCCTGAGAGAGGGCCAACAAGGACCCCTGCAGTTTCATTCTTCACTAGGTCCTGCAAATTAAGTAGCTGGTCCTGCCTGAGTGGGTCAAGATCACACGGTCCACCTATTCAGTGTAGTCCAAATTCAGCAGAATTTTCAGGAAGCTGTCAAATAGAACTCAAATGAGATCACAGAGAGAAAGAAACAAATCAATTATTAACAGCATCAACTATTGAATTATACTAAGAGATTCAAAATAAGAAGAAAAATCAGCCATTCAACATATCTCACAACCAGGACAGAATTCTTCTTTGGTGTAGCCCTTTAATCTGTTCTTACTTTATGCTTTTAATCTCTCAGACAAGGAAGAAAAGATCTAGAGTAACTGGGGGAATGTCATGGAAGAGTGAGGGCTTGCCGTCTTCTTTGTTTACATGGTTGAATATGGTGTTTATCGGGAGAATATATGTATAAAGAGAATAAAGACTTTTTTCCCCAAACAAGAGATACAGAGTTGGCGTACCATGTGCTCAGGTTAAGTGTAGTGAAGTGTGTACATGGAACAGCAGAGAAAATGTCTTTGAATGAGGACCGAAGGAAAGAGGCAGATTCAGAGGAAATTTGAAAACAAGAGTTCAAGAGATAGGTAATAGAGAATCAAGATAGACTCTGAGCATGAGAATACAGTAACAAGTGCAGTTTTCTCTGAAGTCTTGTTTGACAAATTTTTGTCTTTTGTTCTGAGGTGGGAAAATATGAAGTAAAGAAAACCAGCTAGGAGAATGTTGTGATCATCTGCAACAATGCCAGTGAGCATTGAAATTAAAGCAAGAACATGAGACGCGTGTTTGTTTTGTTAAATCATCTCCAGAATTTTGGGTTATCAATAAGGAATCCAGATTAAAATAAAAAAAGAAAAATTGAGGAGCTAGTGCAAATCCTTGGAGAGGGTTTACATTCAGCTTCTGGGAAAATTATTGAAACAGGAAAACAAATACAGGAAGAAGGGTAAGAGAGAAGAAAGAACAAAGAGAGGGAAAAACTTTAAAACATCCTATACTAGCAGATGTTTCTGAGATATTCAATAAGAAGAAAGATAATTAGGTAGAAGCCTCCTGGATTTGGCAACAAGCAATTTAATGCTAAGATTTAATATATCACTTTTCAAAGGTGCGACCATGATATATTTTTATTTTCTAATTTTACATTTTATCCCATGAGGTAAAGCTCACGAGGACACGGCCATGCATTCTGCTTGCCAGCATACTCCCAGCACCTAGTACAATGGGTTGAAAAATCAACCCTTCCATCATCAGAAGAACCTCACGTTTTCTAAAAGGTAAAGATCTCAACTAAAAAAGAGATTTTGTCTTCTTTTGACAAATGGTATGACCTGTTTACAGAACCTAAATATCTGACCATATAAAACTGTAACCTTTTTTAAATATTGCCATCAAATGCTTTCAAAGAGCTTTATTGAAGGATGATAACATGACAAGGTCCACTTTGCTCTCCCCTGCAGAGCATCTTCCCTACCTGTGTCACAAAGACCCCTTCTCCCCTTCTGACCATAAAGCAAATCCTGGAGGTGGTCTGAGCTATCCTCAGTACCAAAGAAAGCCTGTCATTTTTCCATGTTAAGAAACAGGGTGTGATGGTCCCCAACTGGTGAGCTGTCTCCTTCCTGCAATGCGGTTGTATAAACACGGAAGCTTTGTTTATGAATTTTGTAGCTTTTATTTTCTACAATGAATGCTAGGGACATAAAAGGCACTGAAAAAACTTTTGATGAGTAAATGAATGATGATACATCCTCTGCATTATGACCTCTGGATAGTCATTCATCCACAAATAGTGATGCTGACTTTGTTTAAAGCAAGAAAAGAAATAATTCTTTTATTTGTTCATTATACCACAAAAAGTTGGGGAAAAAGAAATATTGGAAATGCATGAGGATCAAAGGGTACAAAGTGTCAGACAGTAGGAATACTTTTTTGTAAACTTTAAGATATATTGTACAGCATAGTGAATAGGTGAATATAGTAAATGATAACGTATTGTACACTTCAAAATCATTAAGAGAATATATTTCAAATGTTCTCACCACAAAAGACGATAAGTATTTGAGATGCTGGATGTGTTAACTAGCTTGATTTATTTATTCCACATATTCATAAATCATAACATCACTTTGTACCCCATAAATATATACAACTATAATTTGTCAATTTAAAGTTAAAAATTTAAAAAAAAAAGGATCTGTCCGTCAATCATTGGACTACAAATATTCTGACTCCTAAAATCAAAATAACGAAAAGACAGAGCAGGAGACAAAACAGAAATTAATGTGAGTGCTTTTTATTTTGAAAAAAAAAAAAACATAAAAACATACTTTATATGTGAATTGAAAATTATGAAAAAGGCTAGAAGAATCAAGGATACGTGTTTCCTCCCACCAAAGCTGCAGCAAGAATCACCCCAAAGACAGGGGCATGTTGGCAAGTGCAGGTTCGGCTGCCCACCACCTGAAAGCCAAACACAGAGACGAGTGTTGGTGAAGGAAGGATGGTTTGTTAAAGTGCCGGCAGCCTGAGGAGATGGTGGAATATTATCTCAAAGACCATCTCCTCTTTCTGTCCTAACTGAGCAACTTATAAAAAGAAGATGTAAAGGCCACTGGTGGCAGAAAGAAAGCTTTGAGCAAATCACCATGATTTGCTTAGTGGTTATCAGCACACAATAGGTCATCTGGTAGATCTTGTCATCAGCAATCTGTGATTGGCTTATTCCAGATCCTTAATCTGTTTTTCCACAAGTTCGTTTTCTAATCTTGTGCCCAGCAGCTGTGTAAGCAAGCAGCAGGTTAAGTCTAAACTTTTAAGACAGAGCAAGCTGAAAGCATGCGGGAAACAAAATGGCTTCCCTTCAGCTAGCCTAGTTATAGTCGGAATGGCCCTTGGGGGGCGCTTACAGGCAGGGGAGTTTCCACATGGGAGTGCCTCAAATCATCAAAGATGGAACCAGCTGGGAGTCCAAAAAAAGAAGTACTAAACTCCAGGGTGATCAATCGGGATATTTACTAGGGGACCTCACTTGCAGAGTGCTGCAGCAATCCTCCCCGTGGTCAATGAGACAAAGGGGATGTCCTAGGTTTATCTGCAGCAAGGGGCAAAAGGTAGAGAGTTAATATGAGGGCTTAAGGAATTTGGCTCAGGTCTGGCCAGTTTCTTTTAGTGTTTGGGGTAACAACCCAGATATGCCTAGGGATTTTCAAGGCCCCTGTTTGAGTTTAAGCCTGCTGGGACAAAACCTGCAGCTGACTGGATCACAGAGCAATCAACAAACTCCGTGGTTTTCAGTCATGACACAGAAAGAAATCAGGGGTACCTGGGGAACCCTACAATATGGAAATGACTGAAATTATTAGAAGAAAGCAAAGCATATTTTAAAAAAGAAGAAGAAGAAGATTGCGGACAAAGGAAAATCTTCAGAGGAAATTACAAAAGAAAAACAGAATAAACGGTGACCCAGAAAACTCACATTTTTCTGGTGTTTCATTTCCAAGATGTCACTACCAAAAATTTTTATAGCTGAAAAGGCCGTTAAACAACACATAAGGAGCCATTATAGACATTGGCTAGAACCAACAAAGCAGTACATAGTTCATTGGAGTGCATGTAATGCACAAATAAAGAAGACCACAGGCAGAAAAATATACAGGTGCAAAACACAAAGGACCCAAGGACACCTCTCTAAGGTGCTACTGGGGGGGCCCCCTAAGCTGTGCTGCAGATATGAGGTGAAAGCAATGAACTGTACATAGACATGGATGTGATTCAAATTATGCTGGTGTCAACCTGAATAAACCAATAAAGGAGCTTAATCGCTGCAACAAAAGCCAAGGGTTAATAGTGACAAACTCCAGCAACAGTTATACAGCAGTAATGCGAAAAAAGATGACTTTGGACAGAAGCCTTACAGTGACTACTGTCTGCACGTAGAGAAGTTCAATAGAATCGCTTGAAAGAAATCAGATACAAATCTGTCCAAAAGAAAGAAGAAAAACTCTTATACGGACAGATGATATTTTTAAAATTATAATGAAATCAGCTTCAGAGAAAATCTTTGACAGGAAAGTGAGGTGAGAAAACAAGCATCCATTAGCATAATGAGTCCCAGAGTCCAGGTACAATGCAACGAGTGCAGAATGTACAGTACATTTAAAAGGAGCCACTGATACAGCCCCAATCCACCGAAGAGTCTGTACTCCCAGAGTTGCCAAGAAAAATAAGAGAGGTTGTCATTAATTTCATGCTTCCAAATGACCTCTTCAAGGGCAGAAGTTTCCCTGGAAAACTCATGACCAGAAAATCAATCTAATGGGCAAAGACAACTCACCCTCTGCCTAGTCACCCTTAACACTGGAGCCAGGTTAAGAGAGAATTTTTTTCATAAGCCATAGAATGCAGAGACTTCCCTAGTCCCATCAAGTGCATGCTTCTCCCAGTGCAACTGTGTACTCTCTGCATCTATCGTGTGTGTGTGTGTGTGTGTGTGTGTGTGTGTGTGTGTGCACGCGTGAGGGAGAGAGAGAGAGAGACAGACACAGCAGAGAAGATAAGGAAATGGGATTAGGAGAGATGGTTCACTCATAAACATGTGCTCTTTGCTCAAGGTTGTATAATATTCTATATATTCCAAATTAGCCAGTGCTTGCCACCTCGCCCAGAGGAAGCCTGTTTAACAGAACTCTGGGCTGGGGCCCTAGGTCTGAGCAGAAATAGCTAACTCAATTAGCTGGGAAAGACGGAGCAAAGGGCAGCCTTTGTGCAGGTATCACTTTCAATACCATTCTGATGCTTCCTACAGCAATAAAAGGAGAAATCCAACTTTGAAAGGTTTTCTTCCCGCTGAGTCCACTGCTAAGTCTATTTTGACTTAACTTCCACATGATCAACAAATATCATAAGTCAATCATTTTCAACAAACTCCTCACGCCCTGCACATATGCCGTCTCTTCTAATTCTATCCTCTCTTCCTCTTCCTTCTCAGCACCTCCCAGTTCTTTCTTCCTTGCTTTCCTTTATCCCACTTTCTTTCTGTCCATCATTTTTTCTAATACTTCCACCTCCTTCTCTCCACCTTCCCATCTCCCCCACTTTGGCAAGCAGCTTCCTTCATCCGCTTCTACCTAAGCCTTCCTCCACCCCCTTCCCTCCAAGCACCATTCTGACTCTCTGAAACTTACTGACATTTGGATTCAGGTTTTTTAGTACAATAAAATATCTATAATTCATCATAATTAGGAGGGAAAAGAGGCCATTTTCACTTAATGAAAACTTTGAGGAACAAAACATTTCTTAAAGGAATCAGGTTTCAAAACATTCCAGGAAAAAGCAATAAAACCACTGTCACAAAAGGCAAGCTGTGAAGGTGCTTTACCTGATAAAACGTATTTATAATTAGTACATTCACTGTTTGAGTGCAAATGTTTCAGCTGAAAGCCTTCACTCTTAATCAGCATAACAAGTCCCTTGTTTACTCTATTAATTTACTTAGCAATCCCTTTTTCATAGATGCAGGTTAAACAAGGATTCTGAGTAACAAAGCTATAGGTCTCAGCAGATGGCCCATAGAAACGGCCTTGTTAGCCCAGACAAAACCAATTCTGCACAACAAAATTTTAATTGAATATTGCTTCCTTTTTGCCCTGTAAGCAGGCAGAGTTGGCTTTAGATATAAATAAGAAAACAATCTCAGTTCGTGTGCCAAGTTTTGCCCTCACCTTTTCTTATCCTTCTCCCTTCTTCTATCCCATGGGAGCCCCTAGTGTTGTGAACAAGTGGTCCATTTCCCTGTCCTCATGGAAGTGGCTCCTTCTTCCAATGATCAGTCCCCATTCCACTGAAAAATTCACCTCATTAATAAAACTATTGAAAAGAAAAGATGCCTAGCATTGTGCCATGGCTATGGTTGGGATTCAATACATATTTGACTAATAAACTAAAAAAAGAAAAGCAATTGCATATCAAGAACCCATTTACTATTTTGCCAATCAACCCTGTTGTCTGTAAAATTTAACCTACTTTAAAAACACTGAATTTTAAGAATTTTATATCCTTTTCTGGGTCAAAGACACTTATAGCTTTGAATTAATCAACAAGAGGTCTCAAAGCACTGACCTTGTTAACAGACATTCTTATGAAATCTACCCTTCACCCGCAATCTAGCCTGGACCCCATTTTCAGAGGGTATATATCTTAACCTCCTGCTGAGAGGCATTTTTTGTCACTACTGACTACTACACAATCTAGAAACTTCCTTGGCCATTGCCGCTGATTGAACCAGGATACCTTATCCATGCCAAGCCAATCGATGCTCTTTCCAGAGAAACTGGGAATAGAACTGGGAGATTCCAGTCAACTGGAGTGTAAGGGCCTAGATTCTTATGTAGACCCGAAGGCTGAGATGGCACCAGTTTTGGAGTTACCATGATACATCCTCACTGCAAAACTTAGCCTAAAATAAATTGGTTATTTACAACTATTAGGTTCTTCCACTAAAGGCAGAAGGAACAATATTTTAGCACAACAATAATTCTCATCACAACTGGATTACAGAATCCATAAACAGAGCCAAACTGAGTCTTGAGACAAGAAACATCCTCCCAAAAATGTAATCTTATGCCTTCTCTAGGAAAGAGAAGGTATATTTGCAGCCAATCCCATATCCTGAATATCACACATTTCACTAATGAAAAGTCATTTCTAATTTGTCGTTTGTGCTAATGTTAAAACCATCTACAGCTAATCCGAGGTAACGTGACTGAAACTTGTGGTAACTGTTTTTGGAATGTGAATTTTTGGTTAAGTTCTTTCAGATGTTAATATACTAGTGTTTATTGCCCACTACCACCTCCCCAAGAGGAGTACCTAATTGGGTACTTCAAATCTTAACTAATGGCCTTTCAAGTATATGAATCAATTATGTGTATAGACACATATGTATACGAACACATACCTAAATATGTGTGTATATATAGATATATGTGTGTGTTTATATATACATATATGTACACACATATATATACATACTGTCTTCCCTAAAGTGTTTTAGAACAATTTACAGATATTATAACAGCAGTGTGCTAGCAGAGCCCAAGTACCCAGTCTGCAGAGAGGAGGGTGGAACTGATGTAGACAGAAGCAGAAGGGGGAGACTGGGAGGCTCTCAAAATAGTCACCTTGGGTTTTGGTGATTTTCCTTACACTGGCTTCAATTTTTTGTAAGACCTAGCTGTGCTTCCTACTTTGGGCTTATCTAAGATACTCCAACATCATTATATTAAATTTCCCCCTTTTTAAAAATTCATCTGAGTATATTGTGTCACTTGCTACCAAATGATCTAGGCTAAGAGATTAATGCTATTGTTACAGAGTTAATATAATTACAAACAAAAGTAAGGAAACGACATTTTAGTTAGCCTCCCAGCTTCATTACAGGTTAAAGTGTGATTTCCATTAGACTTCTTAAAATACTGAAATAGCTAAAGGATCGCACTAACCATCTTACAGACTCCTAGGAACCTTCAGTTGGGAATCACTGAACAGAGGTATGAATGCTCCCGTGCTTTTCTCTAAGCCTTTCTAAACAATTGTTCATTTCAAAAGAGGATGCTTTTTAAACTCAACCAACCTTTGTTTGCTAACTTTGATATATGCAAAGAACTGATTTAATTACAGTCTGAACTTTGAAACACTGGCCAGTTTCAGACGGAAGCAGGCAAAGGGAAACGATCATTCAGACAAGGCTGGCGTAGGACCCAGACTTGCAAAGGACACTGCACAGGATCAAAGGATGAACAAAGAGGACTCCAAACACGACCAGAACAAAGGCAATTCCTGGAGCTGTTCCTAAATAACAGCGCTGCCAAATCCTTGTTCAGGAGGGAATGGAGTAAATCTGTTTCCATATTTGAGTTAACTCTTTAATAACATGTATATGGTTCATTCCATAATGTGAATTCTGTCAATTTATGTAAAAATTTCAGTTCAAAACACCTTCTTCCACCCTAGCCCCAGGTATAAAGTGTCAAAATGGTTACTTGATCCAGACATATCCTAACTAACAACTGTAGTTAGGAGTCTGCAGTCTGGAGTGGGCAAATTAGCATCTCCCATTATGGAATTCTTCTCATTAAGGCCTCCTGTCCAGGTGTGCTACGCTTCACAAACACACCCAGTACAGTCCCTTGTGTAGTATAGATGCCCAAATGTTTGTTTTGCTCTCTTCGTTAACTTTAAAATTCTTCCATAGCTTTATTCTCTATTCTCCAAAGGTCCTTGTTCATGTGAGAACTCATGAGCACAGACTCCCTCTGGCTTTCTTCCAGTGGGACCCCTTGGGGCTGCACTACCCTTTCCTGCAAGCAAGTCAAGGCTACCTGGTCTACTGTGGTAGAGTCGTCTAGATTAGTAGCCTAGAGGGCGAGGGCCGTGAATCTCCTTTCTTCTCCTGAAGGCTTTGGCTTTCTTATACACAGTGATCTAACTCTAGTCATTACCCAGCTCTGCTTAGAAGAGGTCTTGGGAGAATTCCTTTCACTGGACCCCCAGGACCAGGGGATCTATTTGCCATTTATTTGCATAACTAAGAAGACATTCAAAGGACTCTGCATTACAAAGGCTTACTTTAAAATAACTGCAGCTGGAAACTCCCCAAAGCACTTCATTTACTCACTCAAATATTTCTGGTGTCCCTCCCAGGGGCTATTATGCATTTTAAATGTTTACTTCCCACACTAGCACCCACTCAGCTCACCTAGTCTCTAAAAGGCCCCAATTTGCATATTCACTTTCTCTTTGAATTTGACATTACCACTATTTTCTGCCGATACACTTGATTTTCCTTCCTTTGTGCTCAGTGAATTACCCTTCAAAAGAAAAGCAATCAGATGCAGTGGTTAAGAGAGCGGACTTTGTACCCCCATTTCCCAGGTTTGTCCCAGGAGTGACACTTATTAGCTGTGTGACTTGGGTAATCACAGTCACCTCTGGGTCTCTCTGTTTTCTCATTTATGAGATGGGAAAAGTGAAATAGCTCCTATTGACCTCCTAGAGCTGTTATGAGGATTGAAGTTGATTTAGGTAAAGCACTTAGAAAGAAAGAGTTCCTATCATTTTAAGCAAGCACTACAAAAATGTCAGCTATTATGATGCAAACTCCACTGTTAAAATGTTTCACTTATTCAGAGGTCGCCACTGGTCAGTACAAGTTTGACCTTCCCCACTGGTGTAAGTCTGGGAGACTCAATGCCACCAGACCCAGCATCCTCATTAATAACAAATATCTTGTGTCTCACAGTTACCATCTTGAAACAAAATCCATAGATAATATAGCCTACCTATGTATTAATACATAACTTGAAAATAATTACCATAATGTCCTAACTGTAACAAGTAGGCAATATTAAAAATTATAATAAAATAATATGTATTTCACAACAAGAATTCTTGGGCAGACTGCAATATAGCACTATCACATTAAAATTTGGGAGGCCTGGATGAAAAGACACGAGGAAGTGATTAAGTGCTTGCACTTACAGGCAGCCTGGTGAAGGCCACAGCCAAAAGCACAAAGAGCACAAATGCAGCCTTGCTGTTTTAGCAACTCAAATACCATGCATGGCAATGCTGCTAGTGGTGTTCTGAAATGGAAACTTCCACACAAAACAGCGCTCCATCTTCTCTCAATTTACTCAGTACCTCTATTGCTAGAAAATTCAGTGTATAGTAAAAACCTATAAACAATTACTTTGTGATTATATGTAAAACAGAATTGAGATCAGTCTCAGATAATTTTAAACAGTTTTTCACCTACCTGAATTTGAGGGTAACAGTCAAAAGCAGTACAATATGAGACACAATTCTTCACTAAGTCCATTAACCCCACTCCACCAGTCTCCTCAGTCATTTGGCAACTAAAACAACACAACAAATTTCCAAAACAGTTTTTGGGGACAATACTATCTCACTAACAATGGCTGGTTTAGTGAATGTGGAGGTGGAGGGAGAGAAGATATTTGTTGGTGCACGAAAGGGACACAGCTTTGTTCCTAAGATCCAATAGCATTAGTCAACAATTGAAAAGGTCTAGTGGCAGAACTATCCTCATGGTAGAACAGTCAAAATATCCTTCAGAAAGTATGTATTACATTTATAATTAAAATATCAAGAAATAAAGGAGAATTCTCAAAATCAAGTATGAATCAGCAAAACCCAGATACTAGGAAAACTCCTAGAAATACAAAAGTATCTTCACTTAGCAAATCGTAAGTAAGAGAGAGAAGAGAGGAGAAGAAAGAAATTATAGATTAAAAGAGATTTAAATGACATATTAACCAGTTGCAATTTGTGGATCTTATGACTTAATTAAAACTATGAACAATGACTAGATATTTGATGAGATTAAAGAATTATTGTTAATTTGGTTGGTGTGATATCAGAATTACGGTTCTTTTGTAAGCAAGTCCATATCTTCTAGAGATACAGATGAAAATATTTGTAGATTAAAAAACATATGGGATTTGCTTGAAAACAATATGGGATTGGGGGAAGTAGGTAAGGACGTAGCTGACACAAGATTGGCCATGAGTTCCATTTCATTTCTGGATATGTTTTACATAATCCATAATTTTAAAATATAAATAAACTTGTAAAGATGTGGTTGTAGAGAAAGGAAGAGCTAAGAAAGATCACAGTCTGGTAACTGTCTAATTAAGCTATATTACAGAGGGAAAAACATGTAAAATATAGAAAGGGAAAAAGAATCACAACTCCATCACAGTGTCGGTTTTATTGTGGTTTAGAGGATTTAACAATAATCCTTTTGTTTGTTATTTTCATCCACTGTTTCTTTTCCACTTTATAAAGCTTTGAAAAATTTTTTACAAACCTCAATAGAGTTTCAGGGTCAGAAAAGAAAAGAAAAGGGTGTAGTAAAACTGAGATCTATTCCATGGAGACACACTGGTATAAAGCCAAGCCTTGGACGCCACAGCAGGGACATTGGGCCTTCAGTGATCTCAGGAAGAGAAGAAATGGATAGGGAATTGGCCTGGGGCCAACACACGTCCCCACAGGTTTTGACTTACAGAAGTCCCTTGTCCTCAAAGATTTCTCAGCTCCAATTTCTTAAGACTTCTGTCCTTCTTCCTACCCAGGCCTTTACCGGCTCCTTCCAATGGACAAGCCAATGATTTGCAGAGTCCCCTTTCTCAATTCTTAGTAGATAGCACGGAATGGGAAAAAAGAATCCTTGATCTTGCTGAGGTAGCTGTCCCCTAGAAGAATGCCATAATGTCCGTAATTTGTTTTACAATACATGAGCATAGAACTTGTGTATATATGTTAGTTTTAATCTATACCTAAATACTAACTTATATTTGATGGGCCCTAATCAGTCTCACTTCATGGGTGGTTGGTTAGTATTTGAATGATGCTAATCAAAGGAAGCCCATATTCCAGAGGCAGCTACCATAGCATTTTTAACTATTTTAATCTCACATCAGCACTAGAGCATTTGTTAATTAGTATAAAAGATAATATAAATGACCTTTCCCTGGTGAAGTGAAAGGTAATTGAAATGTATAGATTGGCTAGAAATATATGAGCAACTTGGCAGTTACATTTGTGTAAATCTGGTGACCTAGCAGCTTACCCTCTTGGAGTGACATTCTTGGCCTAGGACTGTCTTGTGTCCTAGGTTTTGCCATTAATAGAGGATTCTGTCACCCGATTCCTAGGTTATCTGAGTCCTGACTACAGAATATTGTCTTCCTCCAGTGTACATTTCATGCATGCTATCAGGGGTGCCTAAGAATAAGACTTTGCTGAGACTGCAAGAAGTTGCATAACCACATTTGTGCCGCTTGCTTTTTGATGTTTATGTACATGCAGAATCCGGTGGGAAACTTACTTATCCTTGAACTCCGTACTACATACGGAGGTGTAGTTTAGGAAGACCGATAGCCCTTATCTACCATCAAAATAATAATAGCTCTCCCGTCTACCAGTAAAAACCTATTCATTGTACACCACCAACTTGGCTTAGATCATTTTGCAACAGATGTATCCCTGACATTTTCAATTAGATATAAAAGGCTTGTTCCTACAGAATTCTCAAGTTTCTCAAGTATTTTAATATACAGGCAGTTACATACATACATACAGAGCTCTGCAAACTACTGCTTAGGGTCAAATATGACCTGCTACCTGTTTTTGTACAGCCAGTGAGCTAAAAATAGTTTTTACAATTGTAAACAGTTGAAAAAATTAAAATAGTATTTTGTGACGTATGAAAATTATATGAAATTTCAATTGCAGCATCCCTAAATAAATTGAAACTAAACAAATATATTGGAATATAGCTATACGGATTTGTTTATGTATTCCTATGGCTGCTTGACACAGACAGTATGATATGCAAAGCCTAACATACTATCTGGTCCTTTACAGAAAAATTTGTCAACCTCTGGTGTATATCATAATTGTTTTTAAATGCATGAGAAACAAATCACACAATATTATGAAGAACTGATTTCCAAGTTCCAAATAGCTAACTTAAGAATTATTGGAGGACATACCAGCCATCTGTAAGTTGGGAACAGACTTTAAGAGGACTTTAGTACTTCCATTTTTAAAGTAAGATAAATGCTTGGTAATCACTTGTGCATAAAACTTGATAACCTTCGCCAGCCCTTGGACTGGTTCCAGGGCACAACACCTGACCACACGTTATAAACAAGGAATAGAAATGCCTGGCTCGTATTCTTCATATAGGCAAAAGGAAAAAATACCTTGAATAAACTTGTCAGTACCATGCTGCCTCAATTTGAAATTCACTCCTTTCTTTTTCTCTCGCCTTTTTTAATCCTACAGATACATAAAAGTGTTTTTATTTAGCTTATTATCTGTTCCAGGGTTTTTAATATGTCTACAAAATCAAATGCATTAAGAGGAGATTTATAGCAACGCTAGGCTAACAGCAATGAACCAATGGAAAGTTTTTGATACATTTTTTGAGGCAAGAGCAGCCAACTAAAGTGTGCTTGCCACTGCCCCCTGTCTAAGTCATTCTGAAACAATTTGTCAACAAATAAGCCAAGAACTGCTATAAGCAGTTGTTTTAAAACAAAAGAGGCAGAATCATTTTAATATTCTAATCCATGGATTTCTCTGAACGCTGCATCTCTTCTATTTAACCTCAGTAAGAGTCTTTCCAAGGTAGACACAAACAACCTGTCAAAACAGAAGCTAAAGAAGAATGTTCCAGCTCATTAGAACTGAGCTCATCACTATCTCACCTCCTAGAAAAATGTAAAGTCAAGCAGGGCAATTGAGGCCCACATGAAATAAACCCAGATAGGCAGATTTTTAAAATCCATCTCTTCCAATCTTCATTGGCAAAGGCCAGCCACACTGACCCATTGTTTTAAAAAAAAAGTTGTCAAAGTATACATATTCCCACATGAAAAATCTATTGATTTTGAAGATTCAGTAACCTATGTTTAAGACGTTCCCAACCAACTGAGAAGAAATTCAGCATATTAATATTAACACATGAAAAAAATCTGTAGATAGACTGAAAAAAAAATCAAAGCTGTTTGCTGGTCTGATTTTTAAAAGCATGCTTAAGAAATTGTGAGGGAACTTGGTCAAAGTTTTTCTTTAAACTTTCAAGTGTCTAGCACAGGGCCATGCTGTATGCTTAATAAAAACCGAATGTTGAATGTAACATTGAATAATATCATAGATCCCACTAGGGGTATGGCAGGAACACTGGCGTGAGTTCAGATCTATCAGTAGATCACTCATCCTTTTTTTCTTGAGGGGACTATTTTTAGCAGTCTACTCAGCTCTACTCTTGTTACTTACCTGGGATGAGCATCAGAAGGCCATGCTGTCCTTACCAGGGACCCCAGGGGCAGCCAGGGGGTCTCTCGGTTGCCTTTGTCAGTCCCAATACAAGTGACTTTACACAGAGACTCTGCGTGGGTTTGCATTTTTATAACCATCCAGCCCCTAACTCTTAAGACCTGTCTAGAATTCTGCTTTTGTTTTTACAATAGAGAGAGGGTATTGGATTGAGAACTACTGATTTATTCTCATGACAGCTCCATGATGCAGGTGACTATAGTTTTCTCCATTTTCAGATTATAGAAACAGGTAATAACTAGCCCAGCTCCCATATTTGCTAAAGCAGGGGGCCAAGGTTTGGACTCATTATTCTGGATCTTAGAGCTACATTCTTAATCGGTGTTTTTCTTTTTCCTATCACAGGAAGCCAAAAGAAACCAGCTGGTTGTCTAATGGAAATATCAAAATTGACATATCCATCTTGTGGCTCAAGATGTGATACCCTCAAGGATAGATATGACACCCTCAAGGAGCATAATAAATATTTGTTGGATGAATGAACAAACCAATGGTAGTAATAGCCAGAGAAATACCTGTGCAGCCCAAGTGGCATTCAAAGAGTCTTTGAAAAAAGGGAGAAAGATCTCTGAGCCTGCAGAAACCGGGAGCAGCTGATAACACTGAGGAAGGCCTGACTCCAGGATGGGACACCTCAGCCAGGGTCCAGGTACTTGTAGGCCTAACTAGAGCTGAGTTACCTGAAACTGTTAAGTCTGAACCTGGGAAGAAATGTCCTATCTGTACCTTAGCTTCAGGCTCATTCTTCAGGTTCAGTGAAAAATGCATCCGGAATACAAGATTATGAGTATGTAGGCATGTCCTGTGGTGCAAAACCCTGAGGTAAATTACCCATTTATTCTTGTGTCCGAACAGAACCAGGACTGCTTTGTAAGAGGAATTCTGACCTTTCTCTTTCTAATCAGGCATATATCCTCATTAGGTGCTTTGGCTTTCATAAAAGGATGTTAACCTTATTCCCAGATCAGCCAATAACTATTGCACATGGGTTGCTCTTATCCAATAACACAAATATCTGCACTCTAGGTACTTGTCAAGGAACATAACTTCAGATTTTCTTCCACCCAACAGCTATCATGTGATCATTTGTGAAAATGACACGGAGAGTTTCCTGAAGGATTTTGCATCCATCCTTCTTACTAGGCTCTCTGCTAAGCCAGATCACTGAAGATCCAGGCCACGTGATTGTTTCATTTCATACCAGTAATTACTCACTTGTCCTTGGGCATTATATCTTTAACGTTCATTGAAGGACATTATAAGGGAGAGCTCTATGGCACTCCACCTCTTATTAGCTGTGCAAATATTATCAATGAAGACTATTTCATGACAACCCATGGACGAAGTCTCTCTGGGCTCAGCTCCAAATATATTCAGGCCTCCCTGATCTACTGTCCCGTTTTATCTCACAGACAACATGAATCATGTAACTGATCATAGTTTCTTTTTGGAGTGGCGGTTGGAATGTTTAGAAACAAATTTTTCAATCACTTTACATGAATTTTGGGTACTAAATTTATTGCAGGTTAATTGGCCCTTAATTTTGTTCCTCTTTAATTTCCTCACTTATTTTTATAAATATAAAATATAAAACTTACCTCTGTGTGTGTATATATATATACACATTACATTTTATTTTTAAATTATTTGATAGGTATTATAAATATTTATATGTCATTTGTTCAAATGCTGTTTTTAATTATTTTAAATTAATAATTTTTTCATTATTTATTAACTTACCAAGACCATATAATAATTTATTTTTATAACAACTTATTTTTTTAGAGTTGAGTCCTACATCCTTTCATTCTGTAAATTCACAGGTAATGGTGGTTTAATTTCATAAACAACTGTGAATTTCATAAGTCTTAGGCTACAGAGTGGCTTGCTTTATTGAGCACCAACTTGGTGCCAGGCAGTGCTCTAAGTATTAATGTATATAAAACACATAAAGTTACTGCCTTGTAGCATATATTCTGGTGGGGAGGGGTTCAGGGAAAATTAACAATAAACAAACAAACACATAAACAGGATAATTTCCAAACAGAAGCCAACTTTTAAAGCAGTATAATGGATTGGTGTGATAATGATTGAAGAGTACTTCTGACTAGGTTGCCAGGGACTTCCTGAAGATTTAGATGTCAAGAAGAGAGTCATGTAAATATTTTTAAGTGAAGAGATCTCTAGACATAGACAAAATAAATGTGAAGTCCCTAATGGGAAAAATAGCTTGAGATATTCAAGGAAGCAAAGAAAACATAACTAGCAAGGGGAAAGTGGTTTAAGACAAATCAGGAAGCTGGCAGAGGCCGTATTAGAGAAAAGGGTCATGCAAACAATTGAAACAGAGTGATGTGGAGGAAGTTACTGTGCAGCTACTTTAAATTGGGTAATGGGAAGAAGGACTTTCTAAGGACGTTGCCTCTAAACTGAGAGTATAGACAGGCTGAGCTGGTGCAAAGGCCTGAAGAGTCAAGCAGGAAAAGGACAGAGAAGTGGCCATTGGACTTAACAAGTGATCTTGATCTTGACAATCCAACTAGGTTCAATGGTGTATTTGGGAAAGAAGTCTGATTAAAATACGTTAGAGAGAAATGGGATATATGCTATGTTTAATGATAAGAAGACTCAAGATAAGACATTTTAATTCTACCCAATTTTGTTCAAAATCCAGTGAAAATCTCTCTAGAGTTTTCATGATCTTACCATAATTTTCCTAAAATTAATATGGAAGTACAAAGAACTAGAAATTTCTACAAATACTTTGAGGAACACACTGGGAGATATTTTTGTCAGTTATCAAAACTTATTATAAAACTGTAGCTAATAAGATCATTTGCTCTTGATGCAGAATTATGCAAGTAAAATGTCAAACCAATGAAACAACACAGAGATCCAGGAATATAAGGTAGAGGTGGCGTTACGAAGCAGTGGAGAACTGATGTGCTAGTCATTCAAAATGCTACGACAAATGGGCAAAAAACACAGACAGGCAATTCAAAAAGAAGAAATACCAATGGCCAATGAACATATGAAAAAGTGCTCTATCTTACCAGATATCAGGGAAATCAAAGTGGAAATCACAGTGAGATACCATTTCAAACTCATCGATTTGACAAAGTTGAAAAGTCCAACAATTCAAGTGTTGGCATGAATATGGAGAAATAGGAACCTCTCGTTTACTGTTGGGAGGGATGGAAATTGATACAATAGCCATTAACAGAGGATAAAGTAGACAGCAGTTATTCAATGGAATATTCTACAGAATCTAAATGAGTAAATAAATATATTAATACAAATAAATCCTGAGAACATAATACTGACCAAAGATGTATGTTTTAAAATGACATATGATATGTTATTTATATAATATTTGAATGCTTATAAAAACAATGCTATCTATCAGCTGGATATATATTTGTGCAGTGGTGTATAAAGACATGCATGAACATGATGAACACCAAATTCAGTAAGTGGTAAATGGTTAACAGTTTATGGTTGATGATGGAAGAGAGGAGAGCTGAAGAACTGCCATCTGAATATATCTATTTCCCCAGTAAAACTAGAGGGCAGACAGGTGGAGGCTGGGGAGGAAACCATCAGAATGGGAATATTAAGGAGAAGGTGAGGAATCGTTTTTTGTCAGAGTGGGAAAGTGAATTTACAGAGAAAATTCACAAAGTTATGTGTTGAACTGATCTAAGCCAATTTGGCTAAACACGAATGGGTTGATTTTAGTAGATTACAATGAACACTAATAGTTGAAAGTGGGTGATAGGTAACTACTCTTCTACAACCTTATTACCAGGTTTTGGTAAAAGAAAGAATCTCACAAAAATTTTCCACACATACAAAAACTGTTATTAAATGAGCATATATTAGTAAACAGACCTCAAATAGACCATATAGCCTGTTGCAATCCATTTGAAGCCCAATGAAACACCTTTTTGGTTCAAAAAGATTGAAATCCCTGCAACCACATCTTGCATGGAAGTTTCCTTTGCAATAAACATGAGAACATTCCAAAGGCCTTACGGTCATTGTCAGTCAACCAGAATCCTCCAAAGATGTGACTGGACAACAGGACTGGTGAGACACCAGCTTCCAACTTCATCCTAAAAGTAAAGGGTGACATTCTAGACTCGTGCCAGGACAGGGAGTGTTTCTAAAACATTTTAACCAATTTGCAAATTTTGACTATCACTAATCTCACTGAGTGCCCATTTCCAGCATCCATTATCAATTAACAAGCCACTAATTTCACCAATGAATGCTCAGCTCTACCTGTCATTATGCAAATATTTAAAATTCTGGTGTTAATTAGGATTAAAGGTTGTTGGAGATTGTAGTAGCCATCTCTGGAGTTGCCTTTTTGATCAAATGCTGACCATCCCGTCCTCACTCCTAGAATTTGTATCAATGACCAAGCATTTGACTAAAACTATAGTGTGGCTCAAATCCACACAGGTAAACATTCACAAAATACATGTGCACATGCCGAAATACTTTAAAATAACATGCAGGCACTATATTACATAAAGTAAGATATAGACATCACTGAATTCCTATTTGAAACTTGTGTCATGAGTTTCACTCATTGTTTTTACTGACAGTTCCTAGGTGTGGGGTTCTGGCTCGTGATCAGAGACTGGACTTAAAGCACCTATTTTAGCTGTGAGACATGAAGAATTTCCTTAGTCCGCTTAAGCTTTAGTTTCCTCATACTCAGTATCATAATGGTACACACCTGATGTGGTTGATATAGAAATTGAAGTAAGTCATCTAAAGTGCTTAGAATAGATCCTGACACTTTAACGAGTACTCAAAAATGTTTGTTATGGTTAAAGTGTTTGGCTAACATCTTTTGTCTGGCATCACTTTGAAAGATGCTGAACTGGTAACTCTATTTTATTATCTCTGTGTGCATCATATCACTTTTAGATTATAAGCCCCTCCAGGACAAATGTCTATGTGTTTCATGCTCTAACACTCCTTTTGAGTCCTACAAAAGCGAGGTAATTCAGAAACTTCCTTTTAGACAAATACTTGTTAAGCATACAAAATCTTGTGCTAGCAACTCTCTCTCCCTCTCTCCCTCACTCTCTCTCTCCTCCCCCTTCCCCAACTATGCTGCAAACACATACCTCTCCCATGACTCCTGCCCTGTCTCTAAACAATCCTTTTTTTAAAAAAAAAAAAAAGTGCTTTGGTCCAGCTAGCTTATCAAACAAATTCTCTCTCATATTTTGCTGCTACACTACATAATGAGAAGCCTCACTCACTGTTCCTACTCCACTACCTAATTACTCTGTAATGGACTGCGAACTGACTTCCTTCCCACTGTGCCGCCGAAATGGTCTCCCAAAGGTCATGGATTCCTTCCCATCACAGGTCCGACAGCATTTCCTCAGCATTCATCTTCTCAGTTCTCTTTACACCCCTTGACCTGCTGCCCATTCACTCTCCCTTGCCGTGTGTCTAGGTGCTCAGGCAATGAGCACTGGAGGAATGCAGACCTCACAGATCCTTCAATTGCATCATTCAACTGAGTTTTAATGTCTATAAATTTCAAGTCACTGTGCTCTTAGAATGTGCAACATTTACCACAACCTCTTTAACTCCATATAGAAGGAAATATGTGTAATTTGCTGACACCAAACACGTCTTACTGATTCTCTTAGCAGATGTGGCTAATTTTTTTGGAAAAAATCTGCATTCAAAATACATGCTGATTGACACCTTTAAGATTTAAAAAAGTTAGCTGCATGTGTGCTTTTCTAGTGTTCAGCTTATAACTATTTTTACCTAGAAGACACTAGTTCAGGTTATTCTGCATCCACTGTATTTATTACGAAGGACTTAGAGAGAGGCAAGGAGGTGAGACAGGGAAGAGCCCTGTGTTAAGAGCCCCGGGAGGAAGGCTGACCTGCTTTGTTTCACAAAAGGATGGGGTTATTCAAGTCTTCCCGCACTAGGATTCAGCAAAAAGCTCTCAGAAAATAATGAGGGTGGATGAGGATGTAGGGCCTCTCTCCCTGGGTTGCTATCATTCACATCCTCATTAAAACCTTCATCTTGTGGCCTTACGATTGCCTCCCTCCATTCCTGCCATAGTTCAGTTAGCTTTTGCTAGATTCCATCTTTTGCTTCTCCTCTCATTATGCCTGAGGATTCCCTTTTCGTTTAATCCTGTAGTCTTTAGCTGACAGCCAAAGTGAGATGGATCCAGAGGGTAAACTCAGGAAATATTATAGAAGCCCATGTTAAACGACACTCCAATCAGTATTACCCTGGTGTGTGTTTCTGTATACTATATCCCTCCTTCCTAAGATAAGAGTAATAATACCGGGGAAACTCTTTGAGCAGCACAGAGTGAATCTTGTGTTATCAAGACAGGGCACTTGTTCAAAACACCCAGAAGTACATGGAAGGGTACCGAGTTTTTTCCACAGATGATATAACCTATTCTCTCCAGATCACAGATTTAATACTCATGGCACTGCCTGCCTGCCCCTCCTAGAAATGGTTCCTTCTGGGAGTGGTTCAGCTACTCTTGATTAATCACACATTTTGCTCCTGGGTTACCACACCTCAAGAATACTTCAAGAATCCCCTTTGTCTGCCTGGATTGGAAAGGCAAATCAACAACCAACAATGTGAACAAAGAGAAACCTAGAACACTAAAAGATAGTAGTATTTCTGCCAAAGAAAAGACACGATTCCAGAGAAGGAAACTTTCTAGATGTCTATGTAGCTATCTTACTCACGTCTAAGTAAGTAGACACAATGTGAAGGAAAAGACCAATGTAAACAGTGAACTTTGAATAGAACCCTACATTTTCAAAGGTTTCTCTTTTGTTCTGTGTTGTTAATTCGTCCAATGAGTATTAGTTACTTTCTCAGCATCTATTTTCCCTACAGGTGAAACATAATAAGGAGCAATAGGGAGAACACAGGCTTTGCAATAAGAGAGATCTTGGGTAGAAACTCTGCTTCAGTTTGGTTAGTTACATAGGTGGATGATACACTTACAATCTCTGAGCCTCAGTTTCCTCATCTGTTAAGTGAAAATAAAAATAGTTCTTCCTTCATAGGGAAGCTAGGAAGATGTCATACCATGCATGTAATGCACCTGAGAGTTTGGTATTTAGCAGGAAGTCAAAAAAAGTTGTATCTATTTTCATTAACAAATTTGTTAATCAAAAACAAAACAATAGATTTGTTAATCTATTTTGATTAACAAAGAAACAAATGAAATCGTTTCTTTGTGCTATTAACTGATTCATTTTGGTAAACACTGCTCATTTATATCTACTGATTTCAGATGAAGGAAGACATCTGCAAAGACACTGCCCTTTCCACCCTGCCTTGTACATTTTAAATGCACCACTGAAATTCTGCCAGAAAATAAAGGGGAAAGCTTGCCTCTTTAAGAATATATAATTATTCACAGTCAACCACCTTGAAAAACACTTCTGGATTAATTAACAGTGACCCATAATTAAACACAACAGTACTTAGAGAAAGACCTGATGGTCCCAGAAAGCATTGTCTCAGGAATAATGAATGTTTATCTTGTTTGCTTTTTAAGTGGAAGTTATCAATATTAGTTACACAGATTAACCATAAATGGGGAAAATGGCCAGGTGCAGTGGCTCACAACTATAATTCCAGCACTTTGGGAGGCCTAGGCAGGAGGATTGCTTGAGCCTAGGAATTCAAAACCAGCCTGAACAACATAGCAAGCCCTATTTCTACAAAAAAATTTTTTTAAATAGGTATGGTGGCACACACCTGTAGTCCTAGCTACTTGTAAGGCTGAGGTGGGAGAATCTCTTGATCCCAAGAGTTCCAGGTTTATAATGAGCTATGATCGCTCCACTGTACTCCAGTCTGGGCAACAGAGTGAGACCCGGTCTCAAAAAAAAGAAAAAAAAAAAAAACCAGGAGGGGGGTGAAATGCATAAGGTACTGCCCCATCAAGAGAAACTTTCCAATATTTGTTATTTTAAAATAAATTAATTACCTTTACATTCATATCTATGATAGAGGATATGTTTAAGAACACAAATTAGTCTATACCACATTTTTCTTTAAGTAATCCGTTTCATTAAGAAGGCTATTAAGTGAAGATTATTTTCATAACTTGGAATTGTTGCTTTCTTTCCTGGAGAAAGAGCACTGATGTTTCACAACAGGATTAGAAATATAAGCATAACACAGGGCTATATAGAAAATCAAGAGAGAAATATTTTGTTAGCATCAACCAGTTTCTCAACCCATATAAATATGTGATAAAAATATTTGTGTAAATATGTATTAATATCTATTCCATTGCATTTTCTTATCATTTTTTCTGGATATAATTACCTAAAAATAGATTTACTTTCCACTTACTTCATTTTTCATTTTAACATACACTGTTATAAGGAAGATTTATACCACTTTGGTAATATTCTTTAAATATTCTTATTCTTTATCCAAAATCATCTGTACTTAAAGATGAGAGCTAAAAAATCGTTACCCTCTGCTACCACTGGATACCCCAAGAAAATAATGTGAAAGGAATTTTTAAGTATGAAGCCACAACAAAAAATAAGAAAGGAGACAACAGTACTAAAATCTTAGAATTTCTGCAGCAGATGTCTTCAATATTCTAAGTGAATGTTATTTCTGACCTAGAACTCTATATCCGGCCAAACTGTCAACCAAGTATGAAGGTGGGATGGAGACCATTTTCAAACATGTAAGATCTCAAATTTATCTACCATGAACTGTCAGTAATCTACTGGATCATGTGTCTGCCAAAACAAGAAAAGAAGTTCAGGAAGAAGACAGCACAGGATCCAGAAATCACAGGATCCAGCGCAAGAGAGAGGAGGAAAGGAACGCCCAGGAGGATTGTGATGTGAGATTCCCAGATGACTGCTGTGAACAATGACAGGAAATTAAACAACACAGATTGAAAGGGGTTAGAAAGCCTTGTGAAAAGTGTTTAACTGAAGTGTTTAACTATATAAAGAGGAAATTTACACATCCAGGGTAACATTTGGGGATAATTTATTGTTTTATATTTAGAAAACTAAGAAAAAAA
>CAUYSK010047981.1:0-16227 GCA_963575035.1 Avahi laniger
CCAATCAACTATTATCCCTACATCTTTCCACACTTTCTTCCTGTCTTTCTATTAAAATGGATGAAGTATGGTGTTCCAAAGGTATCTATCCCCTCCACTTGTTTTCTGGGTCCTCACTTTCCTTTTCAAGGACTTGCAACTATAACTTCCCTCTCTTTTATTTTTTCTTCGCTAGTAGATACATAATGTAAGCATACTATATTACAGGTTGAACATCCCAAACCTGAAAATTCGAAACCCACATGCTCTAAAATCCAAACTTTTTTAGCAGCCACATGACACTTAAATGCTTATGGGAACATTTTGGTTTCAGATTTTTGGATTAGGGCTGCTTAACCTAAGTAATATTATGCAAATATTCCAAAATCCGAAACAGTTTTGGTTCCAAGCATTTCAGATAAGAGATACTCAAGCTGTATCTCCCAACTTTTAAAAAAAAAATCCTCCCTCGACCCCATATCCTTCTCCAGCTACTGCTATATAATTCTGCTCCTCTTGACAGCAAAATTACTCAGAGTTGTCTATAATTATCATTTCCTTTTTTTCACTTCCCATTCTTTCCTCTACCCACTTCATTTGGTATTATGACATCATTTTACAGAGGCTACTTTTGTCAAAATTACCAGTGATCTTCATGGCGCCAAATCCGTTGATCACTTTTCTGTTCTCTTCTTAATTTGTCTCTTAGCAAAGTTCAATGTAAATAACTACCCCCTTGAAATGTCCTTCTTCTGGCTTCTAAAACATCACATTCCAAATTTTCTTCTTCCTTCTCTAATCCTTCAGTTTTCTTTGCTATCATTTCTGTTCCATCCATAAATATGTACAAGTTTCAGGACTCAGTCTTAGGTTCTGTCTTCATCTTTAGTAATACTCTCTTCCTGAGTGATCTCAGCCTGTTTCATGGGTTTTTAAAATGTTACTTAGTCGCTTACTTATATGTCTCTTAATGACCATTCTGCCAGACTCCTAACTCATGTATTTACTTGGATATATAACAGGCTCTTCAAATTTAACATGATAAAAACTACTTTTTTTTTTTTTTTTAACCTACAAACCAGTTTTATCACGAGTCTCTTCAGTCTAACAGATGACCCTACTTTCACCTTCCGCATTCAGTCCATCTACAAATGTCAGCTCTACGGTCATGACCTGCCATGGTTATTGTTGAACTTCCTGCTTTTATTGCAGAACCCCAGAAGTCAGCTCTCCACAGACAGCCAGATGAAGTTTACAAAACAAAAACAGAAAACAAAAAAGCAAATATCCCTGCTTAAAGTTCTTCAGGGCTCTCTTACTGGACAAAACCCCTGTTTTCCTGTTTGTCTTTATCTCCTAATTCTCATCCTTACTCACTACACTCCAGCCACCCCTATCTTCTTTCCATACTAGAGCACTCCAAGCTTATTCCTACAGTAAGGCCTTTTCATCTGCTCTTCCTTCTATCTGGAACAATCTGTCCCAGATGTCTGGCCTTTTCTTGTGATATCTCAGCCGAAATATCACTCCCTCAGCAGTGGTTTTTATCTGAGCATACACTCTAAATTAGCCCCTCCCTGTTTATTTCCTATGTGGCATTCATCACTATCTAAATTACCTTGTTTTGTTTACATTTATTGCCTGTCTTCCCACCCTGAGTGTTATCTCACCATTGAATCTGTGAAGCTTCTTGGACAGTGACTAACACATAGAATGCATTGTAGTTGCTCAGAAAATATTTATTTAAAAGAATGAGGCTAAGAATGACTGATAACATGGAGGTCACAGTACCCACTAAAAGTTCTGGATAGGTAAAAAACGTGATACTATGAGTGACCATATGGCAAGTTATAATTAGCAGGACCTCAGTGATAAAGGGTGTTACATTTGAGTGTAGAAAAGACTAGAAAACAGTATTTTTCATTTGAATTTTATAGTTAGCTTTCCTCTTATGAAAATAGACTAGGATTTTATTTCTGGAAATTTAGCAGAGCAAATAAAGAAGTTACGTCTAGAAGCTGAAACTCTGGCAGGGTCGATTGGCAGTTTATAACAACAAAACTTTATAATAGTGACTAAAATAGCAAAGTATAGCAGTGAGCCAGTGAGCTTCAGAAGAACAACAGTTTCAAGGATCTCTGTAGCATTAATAGTATGTAAATGTCAATCTGTTGACTTTGTAGATGCCAAAGCCAATCTATAATTAGAAACCGTTTAACAGTTTTAAACTGCTTCTTGAGTCGTAGTGATGAACATAAGATAGTTCCTCCTAAAAAGTTTATGTAGTGTTACATCCACTCTATGAAGGGAAACCTATTGAAGAGTATATGAGGGCCAGAAAATAGTACATGAGTGTAAAGAATGTGAAAAATTTCATACAAGCCCACTTATTTGGGCTTTTGATAAAATGACAGTTACATAAATATTTTTACCCGAAACAGGTGAATATTTTTCATTGTGGATGTGTCATAGCAGAAATACGTGATTACAGGCAGTCCAGTAATATGAAATCTCCTGGTTACCAAAGCAGACACATTCTCTTACGTCCAACGATGCAGGTAAGGAATGTTTAGGTATTATTTTAGATTTTAGTTGAAGTTTTATTTATTAAACGGGTCTTTGTATGTTTGCATATAGATTAATGGGTTTTTCAATTTTTATTTCTTCTAGACTTTAATCTGTGATGTACATTCAATAACAAGTGATAACCATAAATGGACCCAGGTTAGTTGTTTTTTTTTTTTTTTTTTTTTTAATACCAAACAGGCAAAATATAGGATGAAAAAAAACTTATCATTAAGTTAGGCAAAAGCTATTTTCTGCTTACCTCTTTATTCATGAATAAAATTTGATACCTTTTGTGAAAAACTGGGATTCCTTCATGACCTTTAGAAGTAAAGGATCTATTTTTTACATTGAGTAATCCCTTGAGTTGCTGAGGACCATGTCAGGGTCAGGCTGACATAGTGTGTTCAGTGTGAAACTTAGTTTTTTATCTCTGCAAACAGAAGAAAAATATTTTGCTTTTAACATGGCCGCAGATCGATACTGATTTTCTGTCATCTAAGATTCTAAAGCAGGCCTAGCATGTCTATCTTTGCCATTTATACTGATTGCCTAAAAACTAGGGGAACTCTTACCCCTGAGAATAGCTGGTTGACCCTCTAGTTCTTGCTTAACAGTAAATGAGGGGACTTCAAAAAGTTCATGGAAAAATGGAATTAAAATATAAAGATAAAAAATGTAAACTTTATTTCTCAATATAAGCTACATCCAGTTCAAGACACTTTTGTAAGCAGTGATCCCAGCCATTTAGTCCATCCCTAAAGAACTAGGGTCCTGGGAATTTAACTATGTCAATGAAGTCTCTTTTACATTATTAACTAAAGAAAAATGGGTGCCCTTTACAGATATTTTTAAGAAACAAAAAGACATGAGAAGGAATAAAATCAGGACTGTAAAGTGGGTACCTCATGATTTCCCATTGAAACTCGCAAAATTGCCCTTGTTAGATAAGAGGAATGAGCAGAAGTATTGACATGGTGGAGAAGGACTGTCTGGTAAAGCTTTCCCAGGAGTTTTTTGCTAAAGCTTTGGCTAACTTTCTAAAACGCTCTCATAATAAACAGATGTTATCATTCTTTGGCCGTCCAAAATGTCAACAAGAAGAATGCCTTGAGCATCCCCCAAAATTGTTGCCATGACCTTTACTCTTGACCAGTCTGCTTTGTTTTGACTGGATGACTTCCACCTCTTGATAGCCGTTGCTTTGATGTGCTCTATCTTTAGGATCATAGTAGTAAAGCCTTTTCAAACCTGTTACAGCTCTTCAAAGAAATGCTTCAGCAACTTCGTCTCACTTGTTTAAAATTGCTCTGCTCTTGTATGCAGCTGATCTGGATGCAATGGCTTTGACACCCATTGAGCAGAAAGTTTACTGAATTTTAATTTTTGAGTCAGAATTACGTAAACTGAACCAGTTGACATGTCTGTGATGTTGGCTGTTTCTGCTGTTAATCATAAGTCCTCTTCAATTAGGGCATGAACAAGATTAATTTTTTCCTTGAAAATTGATACAGATAGTCTGCCACTGCAATTTTTATCTTACCGTCTTATTCCTTAAAATGAGTTACCCATTTATAAATGGCTGATTTCTTTGGGACATTGTCACCATAAACTTTTGAAAAGCATCAGTGATTTTACCATTCTACCATAGCTTCATCATAAATTCGATGTTCTTGATTCAATTTTAGCAGAATTCATGTTACTCTGATAGGACTCTTTTCAAACTGAGTCTTATCTATCTTGGTGCCTCAAACTAGATTCTGTTCAGACTTGTTATAACAAGTACATTTATTTTGGTACAAAAAAATTGTGAAATCTATGCATAGTTTTTTCATAATACGCATTTTCCATGAGCTTTTTGAAGACCCTCATGTATGAGATGTCCACTTATAAGAGTATTCAGTTCTTTCTCTGCTATTACAGAGAGAAATAATTATTAAATCAAAGAAAATATCAATAATGAAAGTTATCCTGTCTGTGAAAAGTGATTATAAAGTAAGACTTATTTCATCAACAACTATTAAGTGTTGTATTTTAGTTGGAACTATAATCTTTTTATCTGCAAAATAGCTAGAAGCTATTAAAAGAATATTTGAAGACAAAGCTAATTGGTCACTAGTGGAGGTTGCTAGGCATCAGTTTCTTACTCTGAGGATTGATAAAGGAGAAAATATAGTGATTGTTATTCCTGTATGACCTGTATTTTAGATAGCAAAATAGTAACTGAGACAGAATTCTTAGAAAAATTCCAGTTAATAGGTGCAACAGAAATGCTAGACTCTAAAAATATATTATTAATTTGAAAATCTTAATAAAGTAATGAATCTACATGACAGTCATTCTTGGATGTGAAAACCATTAGATATAATAGATTCATAGGAAATTTTACAATGCTGAGATCTGATTAAACCCACTCATCTGAAAGTGAAACCATCTATCATTGTATGCCTCCTTGTGCGATGCAAGAGAAAGTATGTAATAGTACCAACAAAGAATTTCTGTCTAGAAAAAAGAGAGCCTAGATAAAATCAATCCTCTAGATCTATTAATAACCGGTAGTTTATAGGGACTTAAGGGAATAAAAGAAATCCTTATGTGACACAATGAGGAAGCAACCAGTCAGGTCCAGTTAAATGATATTATGAGAAAGCAGTTGGTCAAATCCAACAAATCAATTACTTGAGAAAAGAAAAAATAGGAGGAAAGAGGTGATCATTACAGAAAAAGAAGATGCTTTAAGAGATATACAGTGTGGGGTGGACCTTGTTTGAGTTCAAATTAGAACAAACCAACTGAAAATACACTCTTGTACACAATGGGGGGAAATTTAAGTTGTAGACTGGATATTAGAGGTCCTTATCAATTAGTAATGCATACTAGTGTTCCCATGTGAAATAACACAGCATCGGAGATATATTTTAAATTACTCCAGCAAAACAAACAAAAACAAAGGTTATGTGTACAGTCATAAGTAAAATTAGGTGTTGGTACATAAGTGTTTTTACTCTTCTACTAGCATGTACGTTTAAAAAATTGCATAATAAAAAGTTGAATGAAACCTCTGAAAGACTTGGTGTTTTTGCAAAAATTCTTATTTAACAATATTATTGACTCATTTAACTTTAACTTTAAAACAGTTAGTGGTAGCTATTAAGATATTTCAGAGGTTAAGGAAAACAATAGAATTTAGTAAAGTAAGTTACGTGATAGCTGTAAACAGCCTGTATGTACTTTGGAATTGAATCTATGGAATTCTCACAATGTTAGTATAGAATGGGACTATTTACAGTTACTGAAAGTGTTGTAATCCCTCAGGACCCTGTAAGTTTTGTGAGAGCAGAGAATTTTATGTGTTTTGCTCACTACTTTATCCCCAACTCCTAGTCAGGTGCTCAGTGAATAGTTTGTTGAATTAATGAATAGGCAGTCTCAGAATTTGATCATTTCATACTTTGTACAAATTACAGGCATACCTCACAGATACTGTGAGTTCAGTTCCAGACCACTGCAATAAAGTGAATATCACAATAAAGCAAATCACACAAACTTTGGTTTCCCAGTGCATCTGGAAGTTACATTTACACTTTACAGTTGTCCCTTGAACAACATAGGGGGTTAGGAATGCCGAACCCTTGCACAGTCGAAAATCCACATGTAACTTATGGCTCCCCCAAAACTTAACTACTAATGGCCTGTTGTTGACTAGAAGCCATACCAATAACAAATTGTTGATTAATACGTATTTTATATATGTATTCTATACTGTATTCTTAAAGTAAGCTAGAAAAATGTTACTAAGAAAATCATAAGGAAGAGAAAATATATTTACTGTTGATTAAGTGGATCATCATAAAGGTCTTTGTCCTTGTTGTCTTCATTTGAGAAGGCTGAGGAAGGGTTGGTGTTGCTGTCTTGGATGCAAGAGGTGGAAGAGGTGAAGGTGGAAGGGGAAGCAGGAGAGGCAGGCACACTCAGTGTCAGCTTTTATTAAAAAAATTCATATGTAAGTGGACCCGCACAGTTCAAACCTGCGTGTTCAACAGTCAACTGTACTATAGTCTGTTAACAGTGCAATAGGATTGTCTAAAAAAATGATGTACATAGCTTATTTAAAAAATATTTTATTGCTAAAAAATACTAATGGTCATCTAAGCCTTCAGTGAGTCATAATCTTTTTGTGGAGTGTCTTGTATTGATATGGATGGCTGCTGACTGATCAGGGTCGTGGTTGCTGAAGGTGGGGGTAGTTGTGGCAATTTCCTAAAGTAAGACAACAGTGAAGTTGGCCGCATCTATTGACTTTCTTTCATGAAAGATCTCTCTGTAGCATGTGGTGATGCTTTTTGATAACATTTTACCCACCGTAGAATAGCTTTCAAAATTGCAGTCGATCCTGTTAAACCCTGCTGCTACCTTATCAACTAAGTTTATGGAATATTCTGATCCTTTTTTGTCATGTCGACAACGTGCACAGCATCTTCACCAGGTGTAGATTCCATCTCAGGGAACCACTTTCTTGACTCATCCAAAAGAAGTAACTCCTCATCTGTTAAAGTTTATCGTGAGATTGCAGCAATTCAGTCACATCTCCTGGCTCTACTTTTAGTTGTAGTTCTTCTTGCTGTTTCCACCACATCTGCAGTGACTTACTCCACTGAAGTCTTGAACCCCTAAACATCATCTATAAGGGTGGGAATGAGCTTCTTCCAAACTGCTGTTAATATTGATATTTTGACCTCCTCCCGTGAATCACATATGTTCTTATAATGGTATGTAGAATGGTAAATCATTTCCAGAAGGTGTTTAGTTTACTTTGCCCAAATCCATCAGAAGAACCACTATCTATAGCAGGTATATAAAATGTATTTTTTAAATAAGAAGACTTGAGAGTCAAAACTACTCCTTGATCCATGAGCTGCAGAATAGATGTTGTGTTAGCAGGCATGAAAACAACATTAATCTTTGTGCATTTCTGTCAGATCTCTTGGGCGACTAGGTCATTTTTAATGAGCAGTAATATTTTGAAAGGAATCTTTTTTCTGAGCAGTAGTTTTCAACAGTGGGCCTAAAATATTCCGTAAACTATGCTGTAAATAGATGTGCTGTCATCCAGGCTTTGTTCCATTTCTAGAGCACAGGCAGAGTAAATTTAGCATAATTCTTCAGGGCCCTAGGATTTTTGGAATGGCAATTGAGCATTGGCTTCAACTTAAAGTCACTAGCTGCATTCCCCTAACAGAAGTCAGCTTTCCTTTGAAGCTTTTAAACCGGACATTGACTAGCTCTGAAGGTCCTAGATGGCATATTCTTCCAATACAAGACTACTTCATCTACATTGAAAATCTGTTGTTAAATGTAGCCATCTTCATCAGTTATATTAGCTAGATCTTCCATGTAACTTGTTTCATTTTCTACGTTAGTACTTGCTGCTTCACCTTGCACTTTTATTTGACGGAAGCAGGTTCTCTCCTTAAACCTCATGAACTAATCTCTGTTGCTAGCTTCCATCTTTTCTTCTGCAGCTTTCTTACCTCTCTTAGCTTTCATAGAATTGAAGAGAGCTGGGGTTTTGCTCTGGATTAGGCTTTGGCTTAAGGGAATGTTGTGGCTAGTTTGATCTTTTATCCAGATCACTAAAACTTTCTCTATTAGCAATGAGGCTGTTTTGCTTTCTTATCATCCTTGTGTTCACTGAAGTAGCACTTTTAACTTCCTTCAAGAATTTTTCCTTTGCATTCATTCACAACTTGTCTGGCTGTTTGGCCCAAGATTCCTAGCTTTCGGCCTATCTTGATATCCCTTCCTCACTTAGTTTAAACATTTTAAAGTAAGAGATCTGTGACTTTTTCACTTGAACACTTAAAGGCCATCGTAGGGTTATTAATTGGCCTATTTTCAATATTGTTGTGTCTCAGAGAATAGGGAGGCCCAAGGAAAGGGAGAGAGACAAGGGAATGGCCAGTTAGTAGAGCTGTCAGAACTCACACATTTGCTGATTAAGTTCACGTCCTTTGTATGGATATAGTTCCTGGTGCTCCAAAATAATTATAATAGTAACATCAAAAATCACTGATCACTGTAACAGATAAAATAATAGTGAAAATGTTTGAGATATTGCAAGAATTACCAAATGTGACGTGGTGACATGAAGTGAGCACATGCTGTTCGAAAAATGGCACCAGTAGACTTTGTTCAATGCAGGGTTGCCACAAACCTTCAGTTTGTAAAAACGTGAAATATCTTTGAAGTGCAATAAAACGAGGTATGCCTGTATTGAATTTCCATTGGAGGTTTCTTTATGCTGTCAGGTTTCTGAAATTTATGTGCTAACATTGGAACTTGAAATATTATATTTTACTGTAGTCCTTAGCAGAATTCTAAAGAATATTTCTAGATCAAGTGATATGTATGATTACATATTTGAAAATCTTAAATCTTTTGTTGACATACGCTCTTACACATTTCAGGAAGACAAACTTTTGCTTGAGAGCCAGCTGATCCTAGCTACAGCTGAACCACTGTGTCTTGATCCTTCTATAGCAGTAACTTGCACTGCAAACAGACTACTCTATAACAAGCAAAAGATGAATACTCGTCCAATGAAACGGTAATTGCCTTTGTGGAAGGGGGAACCAAAAGACATTCCTGTAACAAGTAGTTCTAAATTTTGCTATTTATGGTATCTTTTTTCCTCCAGAGTTTAAGTGCTCTGATTTTTTTTTTAATTTGAAAATAGGACTTTTAATGGCCTTGTAATATTTTTTTATGTATTATGATTTTTTTAATGTTCTCTGTTTTGTACTGAAGTGATGCATTTTCTGCAGTCTTTTAGAGAATTGACTTCCTCTAAGTTTTATAGTCTGTTCACCAAAAAGGTAGAGAAGCTGAGAAGAGATCAAATATGAACAGAACAGAAAGAATGATTTCTTCAATACTTTTAGTAATGAGTTTAATTTTTAAACTTTTTAATTTTAGTAGTGAGTGTTAACTTCTATGGAAACAATTTGTATTAATTATTTTTGGGATTTGGGAAAACATCACAGTTTTAGAATTCAGTTTATAACTAAATGTTTTTTATAACATGGTAATGTGTCTTTAAATGTTTTAGCTATCTCTTCTCTAATAAAATAAAAGAATATTTATTAGTTTGGACTGTAGTTATAGTTGGCTCATCAGTAAGTATTCTTTAAATAATTATTTGGATTGCCCACTTTGGAACTTCTTTAAATTTGAAGAGGCTTGAAAAATTTACCCCTTTTCTCAATTTCATAATATACTATATAAATAGTGTATTAAGAGGGAAAGGTATACCTTTGGAAATGTAGGATCCATCACAGTCCTGTAAAATCTTCTCTTACCTCTGTCCACATTCCTCTATTCTTGCTGTCAATACCTTACATCAAGCCACCATCATCTCTATCTTGATTTACACAGTAAACTCATAACTGGTCTTCCTGCTTCCACCTTTGCTCCCTTTCTGTCTGTTCACTATATGAGTAAACAAGACTAATCTTTTAAAAACTTCAAATTACTTCCCGCCACCCCTTGTTTAAATTCCTCTAAATGCATAGCATTTTTCCTTAAATCTAAACACATTACCATTGGTCTGCAAGGTCATTGCCTTGCTCTCTGACATCATCTAGTATGTGAACCCTGGTGCTCTAGTCATACCTACCGTTTTCTGTTTTTGAAACAAACCAAAGTTGTTCCTGTGTCAGCACCTTTTGAAAATCTCTCTGCTTTAAATACTCATTCCCTGATCTTTCAAAATGGTTCTTTTACCCACGCTGCCCCCGAACCCCTCCCATGGGAATTTTTCTCCGGTATTCATTGTGAGAACCTCTTCAAGCTCCTGGGAATAAAACTCACAAAAATGTGTGGACTCCCAATGTCTGGGTCCCCCTGGAGTTTCTAATCTCTCAGACTTGTCCATGCTAAGCCTTTAGCAATTCATATTATGCCTAAGGTTCCCCGCTACTTGGCACTTGTTCCTGAGAACATTTGTACTTACAAGTTTCTGCTCCAGCAAGCCACGATGCTCTGCATTCACCTGGTGATCTCTCCAGATTTAGGGGCAGTGGTTTTGCCCTGTGACTCCATATCTTTGATGGATCTAAGAATTGTTAAATTTTCAGTTTATTCAGCATTTTTACTTCTTAGAATGGAGTGGCAATTTCAGAGTCTTACATGCCTATATTGGATGGATACCAGAAGTTGCCTCCCCTAACCCCCAACCCCAGTCTTCCCATAGCTAGTTTCTTCTTACCATTCCTATCTGGGCTCACATGTGATTTCATCAGAGTTCTTTCCTTCCCTCTCTTCCCTTCCCTAATGTTGCCCTCCCTATCTCTTGCTGAAATACTGTATTCTCTTACCACCTATTGCTGTCTGAAATCTTAAGTTATCATATCTGTTTACTTATGAATCTTTCTTCCCCCTCTGGACTATCAGCTCCATGGTGGTGGGAATTTTGTTTCACTTGTTCGTTTTTATTTCACCAGCGTGTTTAAGACCTTGCTTGACATGTGGTGTTCTATAAACATTTGTGATTTAATTACATATTCAATGTGTGCTAGTTTAAATCCACATATGTGAATGTCTTTTGTTAACTTTGTTTAGTTCAAATTTCTTAATATTTCAGGTGTTTTAAGAGATATTCCAGGTCCTCTCTGAATCGGCAGCAGGATCTGTCTCACTGTCCACCTCCTCCTCAGCTGAGATTACTTGATTTCTTACAAAAAAGGAAGGAAAGAAAAGCAGGTCAGCATTATGACCTCAAAATTTCTAAAGCAGGAAATGTAAGTATATATTTTTTAAGTGAAGTTTATTATTACACCAAAAAGCTTGTCTCATTTTGAATTTTTGGTGTATTTATACTGTTTTTAATTTTTCAGTGTGTAGATATGTGGAAACGGAGTCCCTGTAATTTGGCCATACCTTCTGAAGTGGATGTGAGTCAGTTCATGAATTTTCAGATAAAGTTCCTAAGTTTTACTATTAGGTAGTTTATACCTTGAGAAAACAAAGAAACTTAAGTCTTTTAAAAACAAAATGACTTTTTTCAAAAAATCAATTCGTCATTTTTGGAAGCTATATATTCTTCTTTCACATGAAGTTGTGTAAGAACATGACCTTTTAATATCTTACTGTGTTTAGAGCAGGAATAGTAAACAAAAATAATAGGGTATATATTACATAATATGCGTGAAATTCCCCTCTTTTCTTTGTGTAATATTTCCTCATAGTTTCCTAATAATGCTTCTTGCCCCAAACTGGTTAATTCAAAGATTAATAATACTGGAACAGTGACCAAGAATAGGAACCTTGGGTGGTATTCTTTACTGATTCATAATACACATGAACTATAAATGAAGACAGGAGAGGGATATTCTGATGAAAGGTTGTATAATTTATTTTCCTATTTGTTTCTCCTGTGTTCTTATTTATTATTCATGCAAGTCTTTATAATTGTTTAGTTATTTTCACAGATTTTGTTGTTTCTTATACCTTTTCCAGGCTAGCACAGGTACTATTCTTACTAGCTATAACTTAAAAAAAAAAAATTACGCAGAGCACAAAGCCAAAAACATCAGTAGACTATATATACTACTTGAGGTCTTTTGGTAGCTTATGTGCTGCTCCTCAAGGAATACAACCTGAGACTAGAAGTTTAATATAAATACTGAAAGGCAGAAGAATTTAGCTTTGAAGGGCAGGCTGGATATCTGCAGCAGTACTTGCGAAACTTTAACGTAAGTACAGATCACCTGGAGAGCTTGTTAAATTGTAGATTCCCATTCTGCAAGTCTGGTCTGAGGCCTGAGATGCTGCAGTTCTCACATCTCCAAGTTACGTGGTGCTGGAGTCCGCAGACCACACTTTGAGTGGCAAGGCGCTAAAACAAATTTCTCAGTCTACCTTAATAAGAAGAACCACATAGCATATCAGTTAAACATAGATTTCAAGCCTCATTTAAGACCTGCCTACTTAGTCATGGTCTCCAGTGGGTGGGCCATTAAAATTTGTATTTTTTATAGGTACCCAGATGAGTCTAAAATACTCTTAAGATCATGGTTACCAATAAAGATGAGAACATTTGATTCATATAGATGCCTAGGACATATGGAATATATGGCTGAAGTCTGACTAGAAAGTGGAAAACATTCAGAAAATTTTATCAACTTTAATATTACATTTTCCCTTGTCTCCTTTAGTTTTGTCCCCACTGTTACATGACGATTCCTGTTCCATTAAAAACTTTGCCAAAAGGAAAAGGTCTTGATTCTTGTATCTCTGACATTCTCATTTTCCTAACAGAAGAGCTCTGAAGGACAAATGTAATGTCAGCTTATGGGGGGGAAAAAAAAAGAGACACCATCCAGAAAAGCCAGCTGTGTTTATTACATCTATTTGTTTAATTTTGTTTATTATTAAAATTGGTGGATTTTTTTTTCTGAACTCTTAGAAATTTATTTTAGGGAAATTAAGATGCACACAAATGTATTTGTATAAGGATGGTTTTAGTATAGTGTTGCTTATAGCTAAAAATACAAATAACCTAAATTTTAAATAATAAGTGGGTTTTTTTTTTTGGATGATTCTTTTTATTTGTGCGAATTTATGGGGTACGTGTGAAATTTTGTTACATGTACATAGTGCATAGTAGTGATCAAATCGCTATTCAGGGTGTCCATCACTTGAATGCATTACATTTTTTAAAGTATAGCCATCCTACTCTGTTATCAAACCTTGAATTTATTCCTTTTATCTTACTCTGTGTTTGTACCCTTTAACTGCTTCTCTTCATCCTCCCCCCTCCTACTCAGCCTTCCCAGTTTCTGCTGTTTATTTTAAAGTTGTTTTAACTGAACATATCAGAAGAGTTTTAAACTTAACCATAAGTAGTTGGTGATATTAGTGATTCAAGAATTCTTGTACTAACAAGTATATTGTATTTTTGAGTTACTTGTGTTGTTCTCTTTGGTTAGAATACTGATTCCATTTTATCTGATGTCTCTTTATTTGATTATTTAGGTGGAAAAATATGCTAAAGTAGAAAAGTCTATCAAATCTGATGACTCACAACCAACAGTCTGGCCAGCCCATGTAAGATCATTGCCTGTGTTTCTGAGGATGCTGTTTCTAATCTAGGATTTGAATTCATTGTTAAACATAATGTGCAATTGCCATAGTTTAGGATCTTTTTTAAAAAGGATTTTCTGAGGGTTCAGTGAATTACAAGAAGAAATAACTTTTTTTTTTTTCCTTAATAAAGGTATGGTTTCTGTTTTAAAGAGCAATTTTAATGCAGAACAGCATTTCTTTTGGTTTGCATATTGGTAGTTCTGATTTGTTTTCTGTTTCAAATTAGTAAATTCTTCTAAGGATGTCTCTTAACAGAGATGTTCTGTGTAAGTTTCCCTAATTATAATAGTAACTGCTTAAAGGGAGAAATAGTCATAATATGTTAAATTAGGTGAACCCCAAGAGTGAAATGATGAGAGATGTTTTTTATGTATGGTAGCAAAAGCAGACAAATAGAAACAAATCTGCTTTTGAAAATTTTTTCCCCTTAATATTATTTAATATTTGCAATTCATATTTCCAGTATGAAATTCTGTATTTGTTTCAAGCTCAATTAGCTAAAAAAAAAAAAAAACCACCATTGAAACTCTTCAAAAGTACCATGTACAAAAGAATCTTGTATAGCCTTGCTGAGCATGAAGGGGCGGGATAGCATGAGGGTCAGGGGCAGCAGATGGGGGATGGACTGCTGGCTCTTTGTGTGACCGCAGTGAAGTCACTTAACCTCTCTCTACTCAGTTCTCTCACCTGTAATACGGAAATAATAACAGTACAGAGCAACACTTTGTGGTGAAGATTATGAGGCAGTACTTGTAGAGTGCTGAGAACAATGTTCAATAAATGTTTACTGTTAGGATTTTCAACACATAGATTAATATGCATAATGTATTTAATGAGATATTAATATTGTTATATGGTTTATTCTTGATGGTATATGTTAATGCTTTATTAGATGCATGTGTAGTGTGTATACATTTAAAAAAACTATTATCCTGTGCTTTATTCTCTCAGGCAGTCTTAAACATCTTTATAGCCTGAGGGCCGTGTCTTTGTACTGTCAGATACAAGTTTGTCATTTAGTCCCAATTTTTACTAATGCTGATTGCTTGCTTACTTGAGAAGGCATTTATTTGGGGTGCTCTGTCTTTTTCAGGATGTAAAAGATGATTATGTATTTGAATGTGAAGCTGGCAGTCAGTATCAGAAAACAAAGCTGACCATCTTGCAGTCACTTGGTGATCCACTTTACTATGGTAAAATACAGCCATGTAAAGCAGATGAAGAAAGTGACAGCCAGGTGTCTCCATCACAGTGAGTTCTGTTAAATACTTCTGACAAAATCAGACATCCAGAATTTATCTAGCAACTACTGATGAACCATTAGTGAATAAAAATTTCCCTTTGGGCATTCATTTGGTAAACATACCAATTAGACTTGGTAGTGTACCTATGTAAGCTTACATCATATACCATGTTGTCCAAGAGCTATTTAAAATATAATTTCTTTTTTTAAAAAAACGCTATGGTATAATTATTTTTATTCTTGCTTTGAAGGATATTCCTGTGGTATCCTTGTTGGTATATTTATGGCACTCATGACTTTAACCTCTGTGTAAGCATGAAGTATTCAGGCAATTATATTTAAATGGGAAGCACGTTTGCTATAAATGTTAAGAGATCATTGGTATTTCACAACTGTGGATAAGGAGACAGACTTAGTGCGTAATATAGTTATTGGCCCTAGAAATACATATAGTTCATCTTCCAAAAATATGAATTATGTGTATTTAGTATAGGATATCAGCATTTTGTTTTTATTATTAGCTTTATTATTAGTTTTTTCTAATCAATTTGATGCTGTTTTCAAAAGAAGGGGAAAAAAAGGAGCTCAGCAGAAAAGGGCAGGAATTGGGTTTATATGAAATTGTTTGTAAAGCCTTTACTTACGCAAAATACTAATTGAAACTATAGTAGAAACTCAGATTTAAAGAGTAACCTCACCCATGTCTAGCTAAAAGTCGACGAGAGGAAATAGTAGCAGTCGGGGAATCCTTAGCTAATTTTTGTACGGTACCAATTTTTATTTTTGTGCACAAAGATCAGGTATTTTGATTACTTATATTTTAAAAAAATCTTTCACTTTTAAAGACATACATTGGTCATTTTAAATTTATTAACTCTTCTAGAATACAAGGGTAATATGGGTTCTCTCATGAAAAAAAAATCAGTCCAAAAAGCAAACTGATTAACTTGCTTGACAGGAAGTGAATTGAAATGTTTGCCTTTATATCAGAGTCACTGCAAAAATGCTACATTTATTATCCTCCAGTCATTCTTCCCTATTTATAAAATACTTTAGTTAAAAACTCTGAAGTTGGCCAGGCATGGTGGCTCACACCTGTAATCCTGGCACTCCGGGAGGCCGAGGTGGGTGGATCGTTTGAGCTCAGGAGTTCGAGACCAGCCTGAGCAAGAGCGAGACCCTGTCTCTACCAAAAATAGAAAGAAATTAATTGGACAGCTAAAAATATATAGAAAAAATTAGCCGGGCATGGTGGCGCATGCCTGTAGTCCCAGCTTCTCGGGAGGCTGAGGCAG